>JAPYZA010000417.1:0-32668 GCA_030522685.1 Eupelmus azureus
ATCACGTTAGATAACATAACGAATTTTATTAGACAAATTATGAATTTTTAATAAATATTAATAAAATGTGGAAATTCTCATGCACATTTTTAAACTGTTATGTTTTGCATGATCTTAAATGTCTTTCATATTTTAATGGCTTAACTTAGACTTTACTTTCATTCAATGAATTTATCTATTTATCTATAAATAAAAAAACTTATTATCAATATCAAGATTACAAATATTCTAAATAAACTAAACTACATCCAAAATACCACCACAAATATTCATATTAAAGAATCTACCCTTCCAAACTAAATTTCGGAGGATAAAAATCCATATCACGTTCGATGTCGACCGCACGCAAAGGCATCTCCTCCTCCCGCATAAAATAGCCTATTACGGGCTCGGGGGCTTACGCGGCGCGCTCGGCCGGAAATTTCCCGGCTAAACTCTTTTCTTCGCTAATTTTCGGGGCCGTGAAATAAGGAAAACTCGAGGCGCCGGCGCGCGAGCCAGTCGCGGAAATGGATTTGCGGCGAGTTCGCGCCACTTCCTTCAATTTCCCAGCGCGAAGTCGCGAGCGCGCCTCTTTTTTCCGCTCTCCCACTTTCTGCGCAGACGGAAAAACAAATTATCGGGCGAGCGGGCAAATATTGGCCGTGGATGGAGTATAAGAGTGGGAGGTGTGAAAATATGAGGCGAGATGCGCGGGTGCGTGGGAAGCCTTGAACTTTCTGGGGAGCTTGAAGATTTTGCGAAGTTTTGATACGAAGCGAGTAACGAGTGCTGTTAAAAATTTTGCGTAGTTTATGAGGAAACGTAGGCAAATTAAAAATGTATTGTGTGGTAATATTATCGATTTTAAAAATTGATTATTTTTAAAGAAGAGCAAATCTGATTTTACATGCAAGTTTTTCATTTCTAAAAATATAATACTAAATACTCCGTAACACGCTATGTAAATTGAAAATTTTATTTTTAGCCTAAACATAAGATAGTTATCTCGGTCCTGCTTTTTCCTCACACTTAGCTGAATCCTAATATCTCATAGTTAACCTAAGCTAATCGGTCGTTGTGGTCCCACGGGAGCGGCGTAAAACTATCCGTTCAAGGAACTTCGAAGGAGGACGCTGATACTCGCGGGGCCCCCTGATCTGCCATCCAAGTTCGGTCTGCTAAAAGTTTGCGTAAATTCGTTTGAGTGCATGTCGTAACGATGCCGAAGATATGGATGATGACCTTGAAAGGATTTAATAGCAATCAATTAAAAAAGCAATTTTATTCTTTTATGTTTTTATCTTTACAAATGAGAAAAGCTTAGTATTGCAGGAGTATTGTTGAAGAAAATTATGTTTTCTATACTTGTATATATTGAACAAGAGAACCGAGTAATTTTGTTAAAATAACTATAAAATTTAAGAAAATAATATTTTGTTTGTTCAAGCTGATTCCTATTCGAAAATTGCCTTTAAAAAAGACGTGAATAACTACTTCATGCAGTTTTGCTTAAGTTGGAACGCTAACACACTACAAATTTATAATCAAAATCGAAATGAAATTTTTGTTTTTTATTATTTTGTCCATTTATTTTGTACAGTGTAAGTAGTTAAAAGTTAATCATTAAATCAAGCTACCAAAATTGCATGAATAAATTCTTCCAAACTTTCAAAATATTAATGCAGTGAAAAAAGAAATGTTTCTATTACTATCAAATGTGTTTATTTGCATATTTTAATTTACTAAAATAATCTAAAACAGTATAAGTTTGCCATCACCTTGTGACATATTTTAATTATTAAAAATAAATGTCTACATTTCGAAAGTTGAAACATTGGAAACAGGTTTAAATCACCTGTTGCAGATTTTGGTAAGAGCAAAATATTACTAAGCTATTGTCAAAGCGCTACGGATAAGTAGCATTTATTCATCCAAATATAAGTAACTGCAGCGAGTATTGTTTAATTTTGACGAAATGCCGAAGATTCAGCTTATGATAATTTGGTCGTTTATACAAATTTTCCTGTATTAGTAATAAATTCTTGCTAATAATATTAATCTGTTGTTCTTGTAGATGCATTTGCAGATTCATGTGCCGTATCAGAATTACTTCAATGCTTTGAAAAGTGCAAAAAAGGCATAGCAAACTGTATATCCAGAGAAAATTCCACTCCTCGTTGTATTTGTAGGAAACTTATTAAAGTCTGATTGAAGAATACCATAAATTATGCTGATGATGCTACTTTCGCTAACAACTGTCAGCATTGGTGATTTATTAAAAATTAATTTCTATATAAAGTTGACCCACGAAGCTTACATCATGTGGAACAAGAAACAGAAAAAGAATCTAAAAATTATAATTAAAAGAAACTGTACTTTATATTTTTAATAATAATTTTTCAGAATTATTAATATTGCATTTTAAAAGCGACTTTGATCTGCTTTATATGTATTCTCTAAAAAAAAAAAATACCTTTTTACAAATTTAGCACTTTGGAAAAATGCCTTCATCGATTTTAACATACAAATATCTATATTACTTAACTTATTATATAAAATTAAATAGTTTTCATAAAAAATAATATGAACTCAAAACAGACTTATTGTAGGCTTTTAGCTCCCAAGGACTTTCCAAGGACAAATAGTTTGAAAGCGCATCTTAACGGTTACAATGTTTGAATTTTATATGAACGTAAATTTTATTAAACAAATTTTTTGTTATGAAATTAATGATTGAAAACAGCTTAAACGATAATTGAATTATCGATTTCAAACAATATTGTTCAAGAGCGTTTCAAAAGGAAACTTGAAATCCGTCATCACAAAATAAGCTGCTGATTATTTATTTTATTACAAATGTTTGTTTGGTACTGGATAATTATTTCTTCCAATCTTTTAAACAAATTTTCACTTGGATTAAACGCAACAGTGCAACATTGCCAAAAGATACATCAATACAAAATATGATTTTAACAATAAATCCAAAAATTCGCCTAATTCTTCATCAGTACTTCAGTAAACCGAATCAAACTACCTTATAGCCAGCACCAAACGCTCTAAAAAAAGAAGCTTATCTCATCCACCTTCCCAAATTAACGCATCGCCGTGTACGTATATATCGTTGAAGCACTTTCTCTTGAGCTGTCAAGTGCAGGCAATCATAGAACTCCCACATGCGGCCTCGTGCTTATAATGCGCGCGTTAATTAGCCGGGCTAGGCTTTTCCTCTGCTCAGCTTGTTGGCATGCGTGCCACCACGTCGTGTTGTGGATTTTCACCGTGTGGCGCCGGATGGAATCGGCCAAGTTTTGTTCGCTGTGAGGTTGAAGCGTGGGTGTCGATGTTTATATGTTTGTTTGGTCAGATTCAAGATATTTATTGTAAAAATCTTTTATACTACATCAAGTTCTGTCAATCAATCTTTTGCAATCAATTCTTTTCAACAGATCAGCACCAAATGAAAAAAACCCGACGTTAACCTCTTCGCGTTTTCTCTCATCACCATCAACTGGTAGCCATTTGTCACCGGGAACCTCCAGCATCTTCCTCCTCCTGCACCGATCCTAAACAGCTCAACCTGTACACACCCAATAGTCCCGATCCACCTAATATGAATGCATTAGAAAACCGCTCTAACGAAGCACCTCATTACGTAAATGCACGCGCAGTCGTCTTTGGCAGTTGGAAAAAGCGCAGCGAAAAACCAGCCCCGATAACGAGCTCATTAATATGTCTCGCGGCTCTCTCCCTGCACCGATTAATTAGCGCTTCGGCCGAATAAGGCGAATTTCACGCGTTTGCGTAGGATCGTCCCGTTTCCTGGGCTAGCTGGAGATGAGACGAAGATGGCGAGATTTCAGCGGGATGAGAGATATACAGTGGACGAGTTTTATACGCAGGCGACAGTTTAATTGATTGAGTTCACGGTATACGCTTTTCCGATGGGCGAGTTAAAGCGTTTTTATGGAAAAGGTGTGTGTATGGATGAGGAGGGGTCCAATGAGGTTTTTCTTTTTAAACTAATGTTCTGGCTTTGAAGTAAAAGCGCAGATGGTATATGCGAGAAATTAGAGTATTTTTAAACGGGTTTCGAAGAGTGGAGCAATCTTATTCCAATTTATAAGGAATCGGTGGAAAATCGTTAGTACTAGTGGCAAGAAAGCTGTAGACTTGAGAAATAAAACTACTTTACAAGGTTTAAATTTTCGAAGTTTTCTCTTCGGCTTCTCGACTTTATGAGTAGTCGAAGAGAAAATTTCGAAATTGTCATCCGGTCCTGGAGATCCGAATATGGATCATCTACGAAAAACAGACCTAAAAATAAGGTTTCGTTTCAATTGTTATAACTTCGTAAGTAATAATATGCTACTAATAATATATACTATATAATAATATGCTACTCTTTAGCCTTATAACCAAATAACTCTGAAAATTAATATATAAAAATACATATAGAAGAATCTAAAAAAAAGAGTGCAGCGCAGAGTTTACAGAATGCCCATAGTCGGCGCAACTTATGAAATAATACTCCTTAAGAAGAACTTATGAAGCTGTTATTATTTCTCACCCCGTTTTTTCGCATATCAAATCACAGTGTCATACATGAAAAGGACGCTGATAGGGTGCGGTCGACTTTCATTATGAAAATAGACGAGTTTGTTAACGAAACATTCACAAAGTTTGGGGCTTGGAAGGTTTGGAATTGTTATTGCTAACAAAAATCCTAGAAAAGAATTCGGCTCAATACTACAAAAAATAATCCCATCCCTAAACAACGCGGCGAAACAAACTCGCGCGTCCAAAAAATCCCCGCGCGCGCATCTGTCTCCGTGGGCGGACAAAGGAAGGAGCCCATAATTAAATAAAACAAACAAACCATATACACGCGGTGAACGCGTCGTCGAGGGAATCAAGGGAAAGCCAGTAGCGTTCGTATGTACGTCGGATTAAATTTAATTTCTTTTCTCTCTCTCTCTCTCTCTCTCGTTTTCTCTTTTTTTTGCGAGAGCTCGCTCAATGTCAGTCCGCGAGCGTAAGCGCACCCCTCGTTCTTTCCAGCGCGCTTAATTTACCGTCGAACCGCGCGCGTACAATCGCCTCCCCGATGAGATTCGCGCCCGTTTCACGGCTCGAGGATTTAAAACTGTCCGTGATTCGCTCCCGGTAGCTGTCAGAGCACTTTTTTGTTCTTGATCGCTGTATTGATTTTGGATAGCTGGGGGAGGATAAATGATTGTGGTTGAAAATTTTAATATTGGTTACTTGGGTTGAAATGATTGGGGGGGGGGGTAATATTTATGAAATTGCTTTGCCTCTTTATAAGCATTTGTATTTCTTTAAAAGGATCAGATTAGTAAATATAAAGTTTTTCTATTCATATAATGTGAATATACCATAACCGTAGCATATATGATATAATGCTGTCAACTATTATAAACTTAATAATTTAGCTTCAAGTATTATTAATTTTATTGACAGATCCTCTGAAAGAAATTAATAAGAGAATAAAATAATTTCATTATGATATATTTATCAAGTATCATAAAAGTTTACTCTATTTATACATGTCTTTCAGTAAGTAGATTTCACTTCGTTTTAAGAATTTGAACTATAAAATTTTGTTAGAAAATTCTGTCAATTAATAGTAAATGGATTTCCACTTACTGCAAATATAACTTGAATTAGGAATTTATTTTTGTCAGTGATAAGTCGATTGAACTTTTCTTGTACATTTGTAGTTATGTAAATAGTTCAGCTGATCAAACTTTTGCTATTTAACTAACAAATAATTCTACTATGCACACTATTACATGTAAATACATTTTTCTCCTCCATTTAATTTATTATGATTCACTAATTAGCTCCCGCCTAATTTCCCGCTCTATATTTTCTTACAATTTACATTACCCAGCCCATCCGCACACACCAACCCAACCATTCCATTCGGTTCCTCAATCATCCGTGTAATTACCTCTCCCGATCCCCATACCCCCTTGTATACCTTAAGGCTCAACAATCTCCAATAAAATATCAGCGCTCCTCCCTCTCTAATTTTCTATGCCGAATTAGGGACGCGCGCGCTCGCAATGCGGGCTTTGAAGAGAAAATTCTAATCAAGAGCGCTCCGGCATGGGGTGCAGCAGCTCGCGCGTAATTAGTTGATAGTTCGATCGTGTTTGCGTGGGTGCGCAATGCGGGAGAGAGAGAGAGAGAGCTTTTATTTGTTTAAGTGCGAATATATTGATTTTGGATCTACGGCGCGCAGTGCGAGTGTGTGCGCTCGGTTAGGCAGCGCATGGGGTGCTGGAGATTTGGCGATGCGAGTTGTTTGGATTTGAGAATTTGAGAGATTGTCGTGAGCAAGAGGTGAATGGTTTTTTGTTTCTATTTGGTGCGTACGTCATTTTTTGTGTTACGAAATTTGGAATATATTGTTTTCTTTTTAAGAGGTTCATTTGTTTTTGAAATAGATAAATAGTTCAAATTTAATTAATAAACAACATTATGGGTCTGTTCGATTATTTTTTTATACTGATATTCTTTTTTATTTATATTCTTTTAATTATTAAACAAATGCAATAGATACTGTTATAGTGTTAAAACCACAATAAACTAAAACCTAACGATTGCTAATGCAACAAAACATAATAACCAAACCAAACCTTCCAAAATTTCCTCCTACAACCCAAAACAGCTCACTCCAACTTCTTACTCACCTCCACCCACACATCTCCGTCTCCGCAAATTCGTCGTACGAAGCCGACCCGCTCGCTATATAACCTCTCCAGTTACGATTATACGCAGGCCCTTCCTCACCCCCCCTCCTCCTCATTTGCCCCCCTCGCGCTCGTACTTGTTGCACTCGAGAGCTCGTTTTCAAATCAGCCCTCTCGCGCGCTCCCCTTTTTCTTCCTCCTTTCTTTCGCCGAATCGAGCCTGAGGGTGTCGATTGCGCAGCGCCGCTCTCTTCTCGAGGACGATCGTGACGAGGGCGTCGAGGGTCGTTAATGTCTTTTGAGCTGGGGTCGAAGGCTGCGGTGGATTTTTCTGCGTAGATTGGGGCATTTCTTTGTGCGGAGAATTTTAGGTTTGCGAGGCGATGCTTTGGTGGGCTGGGGGAGTAATGGTGGAAGTGCGTTTGTGAGTTGTAGTTGTTTTAGAGTGTGGGATGCTTTTGAAGGCTGTTGGTAAGTAGGAATTATTTGATTGTATGTTGAGTATGTGAATTTTTTTCATAATTAATCTGAGTGGAATATAAAATTTTTTAATTTTTACATTGGCACTGATTATGTTTCTATTTCGGCTCTGATACGCGGTTCAATTTAGAAAATTATGGGTAAATAATTCATGTACTGAATTTACTTTTTTATAAGAGTGCTCTCATAAGAATAATTAGCTAAAACTTTAATTCCCTGTTCTATTTTCCCCTCCTATGTTCGAACCTTTCTTTGCTTTATCAAATATTTCTCCTTTTATTTAACAATCCTTTACCCATATAGAAATGTCAATCTATGTAAATATAAAATGTATCTCAAATATACCATAACTAAATTATGTCAAAGCATACACAGAATCCTTCTAAATAAACAGTCTCATAATTTACAAAACTAGGCCAAACCAACACCCCCTCACCAACGAACCTCCACGAAGAAAAAGACCCCACCCCCACAACTACAATAACCCCGCAACCTCCCGATCCTTCACCGCGGCGTCAGCCTCCCACTACCCAACTTCCACAAAAAGACAGCGCAAAAATGAACGTCCGGGAAGTCCACGGAATAAATAATTTAATCAGGCCCGCTCTCGCGAAGGACACACTTTGCAGCAGGCAGCCGCATCAGCTTATTAACGAAGATGCATCGCGCGCGCGCGCGCGCTGCGGTCCTCCTAATGGCCACCGCGGCGATTTCAAGCTGATACGTTAGTGTCACTTAAGCCGCTCGCGGCCGGCCTCCGAGGAATCGGGTAACGCCGCTGAGAGGAGTCTATTCTCGGCGGCGATGGCTTGACTGCTTTTTTTGGAAGAGTGGGTGGCGTTGATATGGCGTTTGATCGGGGATGAATTTTGGAAAAGACAGATCGGGGATGGTTGGCTTGGATTTTGGGGTCTTTCTTCTGGGAGTTGTTTGAAGATTGTTGGAGTATTTTTTCAAGTGGTAGGTATGTTTTGAGGTAGAGTTATGTGGATTCTTTGAGTAGTTTTTGTTAGTTTGTTTTTAGAATTTTTAATTGCGAAGTGGTAGCAAGAAACCTTTTAAAATAGATTACTACTAATCCGCGAGAAATCTATATTTGAAATACAAAAACTCAAATATAGTTAAATATTTTACTCGCATTTTAAAACTAATTACACTTAGGTAAATCCATAAAATATTAAAGGTCTAAATTAACCAAAGCTATCTTGAACATTTTTCTCATTAATAAATCTGCAATTTTCCTTAACGATCACCAAAACCAGGCCAAAATGTCCTTTCATCACTCAATCTCAACGCTAAAAAGAAACTTCCACATCCTACTGCAGACTCACTGGCCGCTCTTCCAAAAAATCACTCTCCCTTCAAACACCCAAACCCCCGGCTCATCTCGCTGCAGGACAACAGCAATGCATATCCGACCTATCCTCCCGATAATGCAAGCCCCTCCGAAGAAATCTCCGTCCCTCTATTTTTTCCGATTATTCGCCGAACGGGGCGCGCGGCTGAGACAAAACGAAAGAGAGAGAGGAGCTCGCGCGGTATAGGGGCGCGTTAAGGAACACGAGAAAGCACTTCTGAACTCCTGACGGCCGCGCTTTCCCGTCGACGACGACGTAGCTGCTCCAGCCATTTTACCCTCGCCACTTTTAGCCCGAGTCCCGTTCTATATTTCGATTTCGCGCGAGGAGCGGTAATAGCGTATGGTCACAGGCTTCTTCGATTGCGCTCGGGGACAGTGCGCGGGAGCTTCCGGGAGCTTGCGGGATGGTGAACTGGCGGTAGAGTGGTGGGGTATGGTCTGACTTTGGTTTGTTCGACTCTTGGTATGTTTATGAATTTTGGTTATTGTTTGGGAAAATTGTTATGTTTAATGGTAGCTGGTATTGGATTTTATATCTCCGAGTTCAGTTTTTTAAATGATCTCTCAAATGGATAAGCTGAATTTTTAATTTAAGAAATTGAATTGATTACTTTAATGCCAAGGAATGAAAATTAATCACTTGAGATAAAATTAGAAAATTGTCGAGTACGGATTTAAAGATTAAAATTATAAAAATTTTAGGCGCGATTAATCTTCATTTATCTTATCGCTCAAAGACAATAAAACTTCCCGACTGATTATACTCTTTGTATCATAAAATTCGTGATGTAAGTCAAAAAATTCAACATTGGCATAGATAACTCAACATACACATAAGACAAAACAGCCTTCGTCACACACCTATAACCACACACCTATAACGACACCACGCAGCAAACAGCCTCACCGTCCTCAAAACCAAAAAGGAAAAACGATTTCCACAAGCTCAGAAAAGTTATTCCCGCGGCGAAGGCGCGCCCGAAAAAAGGAGCAATAACGAAGCGAGCTCGCGAGAGAGAACCGGCTCTCTAGCTCCGCTGAAAAATGAGCGAGGAGCGAGTTTTTCGCTAAATTAATTACGCGCCAATTACCGCGCGACGTTAGAGTCGCGCTCAGCCTCTTTTTCTCAGGACGGAAACTGTGCCGGACTTTCTCCCCTCCCCCCCGGACAGGCAGACCACCCCCCGGCGGCTTTACCATTGTCCGTTAAGAGGGTTTGCTTGTATCCCCCGAGATGCGCATGCGTCATCCGATTAAAATTACTAATTAGCTAATTAACTTTGGCCGAGCGCGCGCGCAGGAGTCGTCGAGAGGATCCGAAGCGCGCGGCGCGGGTTTACTAAGTTGACCGTCTGATTATGATGCATTGCTCCTAACTTCGCTCTCGCTCTCTTGAGGTTTTGGGTAGTGCTGAGGATTGTGAAAAAAGGGGAGAGGATTCAGGCGTGGGAGAACCGGTGAGCTTATGGAGATGCTGGGTGTCTTAGATAGAGGTGGACCTTTGTATTGGAATGGAGTGTGGTTGTGACTGTATTGTTTTTCGGAAAAATTTATGTTGATTTTTCATGAATGTTAATGTTTCATTCTTTTATGTCAAAGCCAGAACATCAATTTAAACAAAACTTTTTTGCCTTCAGTATCTACTGCATATTAGATTATATTGATTTAATGTTAAATTGAACAGGGTTCGTTTTTTCATAATAATAATTTTTATAAAAAAAAACCACAATTTTTAATTCTCAATCACTTAACACACGCGCTCAAAGAAAATTACCTTCCTGTCAGTTACCCTACCTATCCAGCAATCGCGAGCACTCCAAGAGTCGCAGCGACGATCTTCAAAATCGAATAATCTACCCTTCGCGGGTGCGACAGTCGCCGATCTAACGAACTTGAGGCAGTCGTGCGTGTCGAACGAACTCAAAGTCATCGCATGGAAAAGTCGAAGGGTGGTCCATTATGCGCCAGTCAAATGTGAAAAAGGCAATGCGCGAGGCCAGAAGTTAAACTCGGAGGGGTGAAGATGCACGAACGTCGCGTTTGAAGGTTTGGAGTGTGTGACGTTTTGGTAGATGCAGTTGGAGGGGAGCAGCTAAATTGATAAGCGTGCGAGTGCGGTTGACTAGATGCGATGCGTGGGACGTTTGTGAGAATCGAGATTTAGAATTGACTGCGTAATTTTTTTTTTAGATTGAGCTGTTGATCACTAATTCGCTTGTGACTTACCGAATGTTGTTAATAAAATATATGAAATTTTTATTTCATATGTTAATTTCGTAATACATTGTATTTATAATGTCTGCATCAGTTCTCAAAATCCAATCTACGTCATCGCTATAAAACCAGTTTGATACGTGTATATTATTTTCCGAAAAATTCAGTAGAAAAACCTACACAAAACCATCAAATCAATACAATAATTAATTTCACTAAACGTCCCAACATCCAAACTCACCATCCACCCACTATCACAACTTACAATACAAAAATAATCAAACACGATTCCAAATCCATGCGCATAGCCCAGCTCTTGCACCCTTTGTGTTTAATGCGCAGCGGGGGTCCAGAAAGTTCCCACAGGGCGCGTGCCACTGGTACTATACTAAAACGAGAATACTTACGGCAGGATGATCGTCGCATCCGGCGAACTATATGTAATGCTGCGATGAGCGTTCGATGGGGCTGATTTGATTGTACGGGTGCGATCTGTTCATTGCGCTTTCGTTTGATTTTCGAGTGATTCTCGTGGAATTGGTCGGATGGGTTTGCGTTTGGCGCATCTATGTTTGGAGACTTTGTCACCAGATAGAGCACTGTGGTTCGTTATTACGATGATCGGATTGTGATTGGTCGTTAAAAAAATATAGTTTTTGTCATGATGCAATTTGTAAACGTAAGATAATGCGATTTTTGTTTTATACAAGAAATAATGTTAGACGATTTTACTAGAATTATTTATCGATTTTCATCACATCAAGAAATACGATGAATCCGTGTCACTGCAAGCTTATAAGCTTATAAGAGTATACTCTAGCGTAACTATTAATATCTCGATAGTATTATCAGCATTGAAGATATTATAGTTGCGTTGCAAAATCAAAATGAAACAAGCATTAAAAACTGGTGTTATTAGTTTTCAATTATGATGATTTAATTATCTGTATTACTGTAAACATTTAAATGTTATTAAGCTGTGTTGTGAAAGACAATATATTATACTAACTATACTCTGTTAAATGTTTCCACATTAAATATAATATATATGTACTATTGGTAGGCATGTTTTAATTAAAAATTATAAATATAACAGAAAATTATAAACTATGTATTATTTTAAATATATCAAGTAAATATTTGATCATACAAAATAAATAATACATACTTCATAACTTTGAATACAAGTTTTAATGATTTCTATATTTATGCATATTTTTTAAAAAAATAACATATCAATTTAAATACGCAATCAATTGAGTTGATAAAAATAGCGGATAAATACAATAAAATTAATTTATTTACTTTTAATTACCAAGCATTTGTCAGATATAAAAAACGTTTATTGTCTTAAGCACATCTTTGTTACAATGACTGATAAGCATTTAAAGTGATAAATTAAATCTTTCTGTTAACATGTGCTAGTTATTCGAGAAAATAGTGGGTTATATTCATTTAATTTCAACGTAAAAGTCAAAAGTAACATGAAGATTTTAATAACATATACTAGATTATACATTCCATCCATTAAATCACAACAGTTTTTTTTTAATATTCATTTCAATGATCCACATCGTCCGTAAAATCTTCCAAAACCCCATCACCCTCGCCAAAAACCAAAACCATCAAAAAAACCGCGCGCGAAAAACAAAGACCCAGCCCTACCGGCGCGATAATAAAAGCAGCTCCTGCACTCGTCCGGACGCGTCGCCGGCGCAATTATCGGGCCGAAAATGCGGCCGTCGAGTGTAGAGACGTCGGCGATCCTGCCCCCACCTCGAGCCCGCTCGAATTAATTAAGCCTCTGCAGGTAGAGAGTATAGTCCGTGAGCCGCTGTCTGGAAGAGACTCGTGACGGAGAGAGAGAGAGCCGGCGTAATTAGGGGGGCCTCTCCCATAATTGCGCTGCCTGCTGAGTGTTGTGTGTGCGCCTCGAGTGCGGGTGGAGGGACGGACGCTCGGTGCAGAGGAGCTTTCGTGTTGCTTGGCCGATTATCGATTGCAGCTGAGAGAGCGCTGATAAGTAGCTGATGCGGCTTCTTTTGCGTTTGCTTATCGAGCGTTAGGTTTTCTTGGATGTGTGCGGTTTGGTGATTGAAGTTTACGGACGGTTTGAAGGAGACGCGTTGGTTTTTCACGGGAATGATTTGACGGATGGGTGTAAAAGTTTGTAGTTTATGGATTTGCGAGTTGTGAATAAAATATTCGTGGTAATGACTGGTTGTTTAGATTGTTTCTTATATATACTTGTTAGCTAAATATTTTCATATTACACGGACAGCATCATGAGTAAGTATCTAATTAACTTAAGAAGAAGATTTAAAAAATTTTATCATAAATTACATATTAATACTGAGAGAAATTGCATACAAAATTTTTTATTTTCAATGTTAGATTAAAGACGTACTCTTTTAGGCATGGCCGATAATGCTAGGACTTATTTTAAATCTACTTTTAATTTTGATTTTGTTTACTACAACAATAAAATTTGTTACTGTATCTTATAAAAATTACACTACACTTGTAGCAACTTTTTGTATATATGCCTTTAAAACATACTTTTTAATTTTTAATTTTTGTAAAATAATCTCTGTAGAATATACTCATATATACTTTGACATCATAAAGTAAACATTGTAAATGAATGAATTTATTATCATTGTTATCTCTAACTATAAGATCTATTAATTAATAAAACTAAAAAAAAAATGAATTTTTATTATCGACAAGTTATAACCAGCAAAAAAAGTTAAATGTATATAGAATAACAAAAATAGAAAATTGATAAAATGACTCGCTTTTAAGACACTAGCAAGTAATTGTAAATTTAATACTTTGTAATTGTAATACTTTCATGTTGAAATGATTTGTAAGTTACGCACTATTAAAATTTGAACAAATACTTATATTTTTCAGAAAAATTTGGAGTAAGGCATGTGCAAGTACTATTATTATTTTCGGTCGAAGCCATTGGTTCAGCAATGCGCACCTTCATGTCAGTGGCAATAGTTGCTATGACTGATGTCACCTCTGATATAGGCTTTCCGGTATGTAGGTACACAGTACTAATAATAAGTGAAATTAAATCACTTTACAATTTGTTTATATTATCCTTTATTACGGCGGATGAAAAAACATTTTATCTTACACGTCTACTTTTTAAAACATTTCTCTTAATTTAAATTACAGTGTATAAGTACGATAAGTTCTTAGTAAACTGTTCAAAATCATACTTTTAGGTCTTTGACTGGAACTCACAGCAGCGCTCGCTTATTCAAAGTTCAGTTCTGTGGGGAACGCTCGTAGGACAGATACCCATAGGATTATCACTGATGAGATTAAATACTCACAAGCTTTATTCCACTTTTGTATTTATCGCCAGTTTGACTTTCTTTCCGATTCCCTGGCTAGCCGTCAACTACGGATGGACAGCTGTTCTCGGGGCCATGACGATCGTGGGTACCATGTTAGGTTGTATAGAACCATGTACTCATGGTCTTTTGTCCAGGTGGACGCCCAATTCAGAAAGATCTACACTAGGTAAGCATACTGCATTTAAGTTTGTGCAAAAGGTTTAGAAATCATTGCAATTTTTTAGATAATCAAGATGTCATATTACATAAAGAGTACAGAATATGTTTGCAGGATCGTTCGTATTAAATGGGGGAAATGTCGGCATAACTTTGATCACGTCTTTTAGCGGATTACTCGCAGGTTCTAAAAGTCTTGGTTGGCCGAGTATATTTTATGGACTAGGGATAGTTGGCACGAGTTGGGCTATTCTCTTCTACTTTGTGGGTGCTAACTCACCGTCCCAGCATCCGCGAATCAGTCCAGAAGAGGCACAATATATTGAAAATAATACTGGCATTTCAAAAGAGGTAAGCTTTTAAACTTTGATTTACAAATTAATTTAATATAATTCTCAATAAACTTTTTGTAATATTTTAGTCTTCAAAATTTCCATGGAAAAGTATAGCAACATCAGCACCGGTATGGGCACTGCTGGTAGGTGTATGCTGTCATCTTTGGAATGTATTTGTAGTAACGACTCAAATGCCAACATTCATGAAGTACATTTTAAATTTTGACATTACGAAGGTTTGTTAAAAAGCTTGTTATACTATACTATATTATTTATATTTTTATCACGAACGAATCAGACCTGTTAAAAAATATAACTGATAAATTATTAAATGATTGAGAATATTTCTTGAAGGTATCTAAAGATTCAAAGGAAAAAATTCTCATTACACAGAGTAACTAAATAAAGCCTTAACTATTTTTTACAGAGTGGCCTCATCTCTTCATTACCTTATTTCAGCAGAATAATTATGACTTTGTTATTCGGCTGGCTTGCGGATTATGCGGTGCGACGAGGTGCTCCAGTGACGATGGTACGCAAAGTCCTAGTTACTGTCGGGATGTTGGGTCCAGCTCTGACATTTATCGGACTTTGTTTCATCGATCCTAGAGACTCGACGATTGTCGTCCTGACATTGGTTATCGTCGTTGCTCTAAGTAGTGCTGTAGTCAGCGGCCTCCTTATTAACGTCTTAGATTTATGCCCTAACTTCGCGGGAACATTATACTCAATTATGAACTGCACCGGCAAGGTGTTTGCGATATTGGCGCCGATTGCTTGTGGAGCTATTGTTACTGATACAGTAATTTATCTTTTTATTGTATATACTGGAAAATTAACGATTTCACAAGAAAAACTTTATTGCACGTCATAATTTTAAGAGTTTTGGTTACATATGACTGTAGTTATCGTATCAGCGTTAAGTCAACTATATCGTTCTCTTAATGTAGAGTAAAATGGACTATTTCTGCCAATGTCTAAAATCGCGTTAATACAGCATTTTTAACTGTGCTGTTCACAACTCAGAATTCATCGAAAGCATCCAAGGCAGAAATTAGTTTCAAGAGAGTGTATGATATTTGGGTGACAGATCTTGATGAAACTTTTAGATATGTGTTTTGATACCATAATATGAACAAAGCTGCAATCGTATGATCTAATGCTTTTGAAAACTCAAAATTTAAACGTCTGCAGTTTTAGTTTAAAAATTGAAATGTGCTTCTACTTGAAAAGCGAAACGTTCAGTTTAGGAAATATTCTCAATAAATTTCCAATAATAGAAGAAAGTTAAAAATAGAGAAAATCATACACTCTCCTGGTTAGATAAAATTTTAACTAAAAGGTATCAATATTTCATTATATTTTTAATAACATTCTATTTTTACCTTTTCAGGGGGATCTTACACAATGGCATATAATTTTTTATATATCAGCAGGTGTATACTTATTTGCAAATGTTGTGTTCGTTACTTTTGGAAGTGCTCAGAAACAAACGTGGAATGAGCCGAATCATATAAATCAACCTACTGGCTGACTTTCATCTACTTCAGTGAAAATTTTACGGTGAAAAAGTAATATATTACAAAAATCAAAATAACAGATACGTAAATTATAAACGTATTTCTAATCTAATATTTTCTATATAGCGTTTTAGTGTTTTAGTTTAACTAAACACTTGTTACTGTAACCGTCATTCCATGTCAGCTGCAAGCCCAAACAGAGAGGATGTATTTTAGTGAATTTGTTGATTAAGTACTTCAATCGACGGTTAATCAAAGAAATTATTGTTTGAATCTCGTATTCCAAGTTGGAACTTGTTCAAGATCAGAAACTGTCAGAGCTGGGGCATCGCAGCGCAACGTTGAGTTTTACAGAACAGAATATCTTTCTGGCTATCGAATGAGACTGATCCTTTGGGTCGAGTCATTTGCACTACCAACTACTTAGCACTGGTCATTTGAATAGAGGATTATTAAGAAAATGGTTAGGGCATTATAAAATCAAATTAATAATTTTAGACTTTTAAACAATTTTAATTGTAAATAAAAATTTTAAGCAATTATTTGTTTGCCTTATTTATTATTTAAGTTTTTAGTATGAATAACTGAACAATGTTAATAGGAACATTCTTCTATAAAATTTGAAATTTCTAATAAAAAAAGCATTTTGTTAATCAGACCAACCCACCTGGATAAAATACCAATAAGTATTATAAATATTCGTGAACTTAGCAGTCTTTGTTATTCTTTGTTTTTTCTGTTGTTGATTTCCAAGTAATGAATTTATTAAAATAATTAATTTTGTGATAGAAAAAGCCAAGATGAGTAAGTATAAGCAATCGTTATTTTTAAAATCAAGTACTGAATGAGTCTCAACAAAATTTTACGTTTCCCAATTAATTATCTTATCACTTTCAGAATCTTTCATTATGCAAATGTTAAGTTTAAAAGATAAGTGTTAGTGTTCTTAAAATTTATCAATTTTGATAACAATAACTGAATTTTTGCTTGTCATTTAGTCTCTGCAATTTTAACTTTATAAGTATAAAATTATAACATGACTAAATCAATTAAGATCAAACATAACCATAAATTGTTGAGTTGCATTTATTGATCTTATTGTATCTATTGATATTTTTAATTAGTGATTATAATTGAGCGTAGTAACCTTAAAATTTTATTTCGTATCAACTATTATTTTGATATTAGTTACTTAATAAAACAACTAACTTCTCAAAGTTAATTGTGTTCTATTACTAATTCTAGAACTATTTATTCAAATTAGTCCGATTGTATAAATTATATTTTATCTGCAAAATACTCTGAAAATTCGTAATTAATACTATTCGAAGTTCAAATTACATTCAAGAATTATTTTAAATATTATACGTATTTTCTAGAATGTTGTTCATTTTCAGAGACTTTTGGAATGAGACATGTGCAAATAATATTATTAGCTGTGGCCAATATACTCAATTTCGGAATGCGCAGTTGTATGGCAATTGCCATTGTCGCAATGACAGATATCCATACCCACGAACCAGATATTCCAGTAAAATTGTTATTTATAAAAAGAATTTGACTAAGCATTTAAAAATTTTAATATTCAGTTATTCAACGTTATATTCAGAATGATTGAAACGCAGGTACTGAATTGGGATTCAAGCAGGAATGGATTAATTTTAAGTTCAATGATTTGGGGTACCATGGCATCTTTAATACCTTTTGGCCTGTTGTTGATGCGATGCAATAACCGCAACCTCGTTGTAATCTGTGTACTAATTTGTGGTTTGATAAATTTTTTTATTCCTGTATTAGCCACTAAGGTTGGCTGGATATCTATTCTTTGCTGTTCAGCTGTAATAGGATTTGCACTGTCATCGGTAGATGTATCTTTGTTTACTTTTATGTCAAGATGGGCTCCAATTCAAGAAAGAGCACAATTAGGTAGGCACTTTCAAATTTTTAATGAATTTCACTTTTATTGTGAGCATTTTTTGTGCAAAGTTTTTATTAGTAATTCAAGTTTTATTGAATACTAATTTTATTCTCAATTTAATTTTAATATTTATAATATTTTATTTATATGTATTTGAAGAATAATAAATAATTATTTATTTGTATTTAAATTTTAGGTGCTATTGTAATGAGTGGGATATCTATTGGCCCAGTGTTTACTATGTTGACATCTGGATATCTTGCAGATACAAAGTATGGATGGCCCAGTATTTTTTACATGTTCGGAGCCCTTGGAACTTCGTGGGCTGTAGTTTTTTACTTCTTTGGAGCGAATTCACCATCAGAACATCCAACAATTAGTTTAGAGGAGAAGCATTACATAGAATCTAATGTTGGCATATCAAAGAAAAAAGTTAAGAAATATATATATATATATAAATATTAAATAAATAATGTAATTAATAAACTATTAATAAATGTAATTGTATAAATTTGAATTATATAATAATTCATTAGAAAATTAAAATTTTTCAGAATCTTAAATTTCCATGGATAGCAGTCTTGAAATCAGGACCAGTTTGGGCGCTAATTTTATGTAATTGCGGAAATGTTTGGTGTTATTATGCTCTGTTATTTCAGTTACCAAAGTATATGAAGTCTTTTCGTAAATTTAACATAGAAAAGGTTAGTTTATTTTGTAAATTTATTCGTTATCAATAACAAAATTTCTCGATTATAGGTAGGTTTATTATTTTATTATGGTTTCTAAATAAAAATATGTGATTTTAACTGTTGTGTAAAACTTAACACTAAAATACTAAAACTTAAAATTAATTTAAAAATGTGTGTACTTTAATGATTTTTCACGTTTTAATTTTTATATTTCGTTTATTTTCTATTTTATTACAAAAAAATTTCTTCGGCAGTACATACAAGTCTAAATAAAACAGTAGGAATTCACCCATTTTAAAAGTTTTACAGATCAAGAAATAGCATTGAATCCATTTTTACTAGGGACTAATTAGCCATTAACATTGTCAAAATCACTAATGCAAATTAACTATGTAATACATCAATCCTTAAAAATTCTCAATGACTTAGATAGGCGGTATGATAGCTCTACCCTACTTCTGCTACTGGCTGGTGACGTTAACCTCTGGCTGGCTGTCAGACTGGGCCCTACAATTTGGAGCCCCCTTAAGGATGGTGCGAAGAATCGGAAACACCGTTGGCATGTGGGGTCCAGCTGCGGCACTGATAACCCTGTGTCTTATTGACAGCAGCCACGAAGCTGTGCTAATGACCATCCTCGTTGCGGTAATCGGACTAAATGGTGCCGTCAACAGTGGCTACGTGATCAACACTATGGATCTGAGTCCCAACTTTTGCGGCACTCTCTTTTCAATAGTCATGACTGCTGCCGAAGCTGTCGGAATTACGGCGCCAATTTTCTGCGGTCGTTTTCTGTCGAATACTGTGAGTTTTTCTACTTATTATGTTTATCCATTATTGTTACGTTGATGTATTACTATTACTATGAAAAACTGATCAGGTGAATGAGCAGAAAGCTACAATAATGGTGATTTTATTCTTACTGAAATGAATGATTGCAAGCATCATAATATGAATTTTTGGTTTTTAGGCGACCTCTAGCCGATGGCATTCTTTGTTCTACATAACAGCAGCCAGTTACTTTGTTTCAAATATTATCTTCATCTCGCTTGGAGCATGTGAACAGCAGTCATGGAACGAGCCAGCACCATCTCCTACACTTGTCCCTGCGGATGAAACTGTTGCAGACGAAGTACCACAACAACAAACCAACTTGAATTTGCCGAAACAACAAACCAACTTGGATTCACCGAAACAACAAACCAACTTAGATTCACCAAAGCCACATACGAACTTGGATTTACTGAAACAACGCACCAAAAACGCACCAAGGAATTCGCCGAAATGATGTTTCTTTTTTTTTTTAATATCACTCAGAAGTTTAGCCTTTATAAGGCTCTAAGCATTTTAAGCGTTCTTAGGATTAAAACAGTCTTATCACAATTCTTCAACTCGCCTTATAAACAAATAAAAAATATTAACCAACAATAAGCCACCTCTATTTCCCAAACATTTCCATTCGAATTCGCAGGACGATCCGTCGAGCCAAACGTTCCAGCTCGCCCAACGCGGTTTCGGCAATTAACGATTCAGTTGCCAACCGCGCCTTTCCTGCCCCCTCAGAGCCGCGTGGCTGCAGCGCGTAAAATTTCATCGACGCCGCGCGCGCGCGCACTTAAAGTTCGAACGACTGGCCAGAGCAGCTCGACCGCTCGCTTAATAATTCCTCCCTCTGCTCCAGCTTTCATTACCCCTTGGCCATACGGACGCGCACATACACACACCCACACACACATAGAGAATGGCAGCGCCGGTTTCCTCGGGCGCTGGCTAATCTCGAGGCTTTCCGGTTCACGGTATTTCGAATTAATTAATCCGGCGAATCGCGAGTTAGGCTCGTGGCCAATTTCGAAATATCTCTCCCTCTCTGCATCCGAAGCTCGCGCTGCACCTTCGCTAAAACGGCGCGGAGGGGCAGTTCGTTTCGGGCTCGATGAGACCGTAAACCGTGCGTGATGCGCGGCTGCGCGCGCGCGGTTCCGTTACTCCGTTGGTTTGTAGTGCGCCGCTGCTGCAGCGATGGAATTTCGTATGGGAGAGCGCTGAGGGATCGAGCCGGGAGGAATCGCGCGCGATGGTTTAGTTATTGGGGATTTGTAGGGGAGTTTGGGTGCAGCGATCTGGTTTGGCGGTGGTTGGGTTGGTTGTGTGCGTGTGCGTGTGTGGGAAATTTGAGAAGTGGAGGAGGGGATGGAGGTATTGGATCGGTTTGTTTTTTCTAATTTTGTAACGTTGTTTTTTTTTAAATTTTTTTAGTAAAATTAAATTATTTGCTGTAACTGCTCAATTTTGATCGTTACCGTAGACTGAAAAAGAATTCCGTTTGTTGTAACAAGTTCTACTTGCGCTTCGTGTGGACGTATCTATTTTGGTACAAATATTTTATTACTCATAAGACTGATTAACTAAGTTCTAATTAAAAATTTATTAAAAACGTTTATCCATAGTATTCTCATCAACAATCACAGAAAACTGCAAAGAAAATCTCTGCCGAAATCCAAAGCCCCTTTTAAATCCTTCTGCTAATTTTCAATCCCATTATAAAAACTAGTCCCCACTTAAAACACCACATCCACATCCAAACCATCCAGCCCCGCGCCAATTTCGACTACCCCCAACCGAAGACTCCACCCACCTTCCACATCCCCCATTAACCGCACATCAGCGCTTTCAGCGAATCTCCATTACCCGTCGACGCGGCAAACATCGCCCATATATACAAGCGCGGCGAGCTTCCGGAATCGCTTTGCGAATTTATCGCGTCCGCGAAGAGTACTGCGGGGGTGGAGAGGCGTGAAAGCAGCGGGCGCATAGAGAGGAAAAAGAGAGTGCAGCAAAAAGGTGACGGGCGCAAAATTTGGCCCGAGCCATTGTGCGTGAGCGCGCGGGAGAATAATAATAATGGCGCGCGAAATCGTTAATGGATAGAGAGAGGGAGTATGGATTTTCCTCGAAAGCTCGTTACTTTTCCATTAGCGGCATTAGCGACTTTGGCCGCGAGGCGGCTGTATTTTTGGAGGGTCGTTCGCAGGCGCTTTTTTTTTATTTTTTAAGTGCCCGGTACTTTTTTGCACTGGAGAATCGTTTATTTGGGACGAGCGATGTTTATTGTACTCTCTTTTATCGGCCGATTTAACGTAAGAGAGCGGGATTTAATTGTGTTTGAGCTAATTGATCGAGAAATTATTCGGGCGGCGCTGCTAATGAAGCTCGTTTTAAATCGTCTTGTTGGGTATGGAAAATAAATCGGTATCGGGAAAGTACGTTTACAGTTTTGTTTTCATTTCAATGATTGTATTTAAACTCGCGACGGAAAATTGAAATCCATCAATACACCCTCCCAGCGATTTTTATTATTAGAAAAACACAGGAGGCTCGGCCATTTCGACCCAACAGTTGTTTAGCCGAACAAAGATAAATTACAAAACTCATAAAAATTTCATTCGCTTTTCACCCTTCATCGCACCCAATAACCCGTCCCTTCTGCATCCCCAAATGCACAAAACAATCTTCACCCAGCATCGATTGAAACGTTACATAAGGCACACTAGCGCTCGCATCCTAAACGCACTAAAAAAAAAAGTGCGCTCCATACCCACGAAACAGTAGCCGTTCTCTCCTCTTTCATCGCTCTCACAGTAAACGGGGAATAAGCAAAAAAAAAAGAACGCTCCGAATGAGCCGTCAATTACGATCGGATGGCCGTACAGATGACGCGCGATCGCAGATGCGTAAAGAATGCCACAGCGCGCCGCGAGACGTCAGTCCCCGGAAACAATTCGATTTTCGCCATTTCGCGCTGTCCGCCGGCCTGGGGACGTAAATTGGATTCGTCGAAAATCGAATTCTCCCGCGCTGGAGAGGGACGGCCCGTTGTACAGTGAGCGGCCCGCGGAAATGTGCTTAAGGGTGAGTTACGGCTCTGACTTTTTTTTTTTGAGGGGTCGCCTCTCGCTTTCTTAGACGGCGTGAAATCGGAAATGAGAGAGGCTACATTTTCAATGAGACGTGAGATGGGTGTTGATGCGTGACGAGCAGTGGCTGGGATATATGTCTTTTTGTTTTTTAGTTTGTGGAGGGGTGGGGATTAGGTCGGTGTTTGTTTCGGGAATTGGAGTTTGGAGGATTTATTGGTGGAATTTTTATCTTCCGATTCGTTGCTGAAGTGTTTGGTGTATGACGTAAAAGTGTGATTCGTTTTGCGGATTGTGAATAGGAGAGTTTGAAAGATGGGAGTTTCGTTGTAAATAATTAATATAATTTGTAAAAGTTTAAATTAAATAAAAAAACTATGTAGGAACATAAATTCCGTAAAGTGAAAGTACAAAATATACTTGTAAAATTATTTTTCATCATTCATAATTATTTAACGTTTAATTAATTAGTTTAATTAAATTTTAACTTTGAAATCTAAGCTTTTAATTAATCACATGAAAATATTTCGACATATGCTCATCTTAAAATTAATTAATCATAATACACGATTCTGTATTCGCAGCACAATACCTTTGTCCCGATATCAGCTATCATTTATTCAAATGCTATTAATTTATTTGATTTTATTAAGTATTAAAATACTGCTTTTGTTCCACATGATAATTAATTAAAGATACCTGATCAAATGCGTAATTAAACGAAAAATCAAACAATTTCACCGGGGACAGCGCCTATAATACATAATTCATCATCCACTAACAGGAACAAAAAACTATATATATATATATATATATCGGATTAAATCAAGCCCTCTTACATCGCACATAAAAAAAAACTCGGGCACAAAGAAATATAATTCTAAAATCCGTGAAATCGACCTCAATACACGCACGTCTCCCCGCACGCGGCATTGAGTTGCACACATGCACGAGGGCCGATCTCGGTGACTCCGCGCCTCCCCCCTTTTTTCACACACATCACGCAACACCACAGATTTTTTCCGTCTGTACGAGGAGTACACTGGCCGTGGGAAGTGGGCGCGTTATGCAGGGGCTTCGTCGGCCCTGAAACGCTTTATCGAATTGATCGAGGTAGGAATTTATAATTTTTTATAAAAAGTTTATTTTACATTAAGTATGAGTACACATACTTAATGTAAAATATTACATTTATTTCGTTTAGGATTATCGGTAATTGTTCATCATAATGTGAGATCACAGATGCCTTTTTAATGCCTTCTATTTGTAACAATAAAAGTATTTATTCGTTTAATAGTTTTTGGTTAAAAAATGTTGATTTTAACTTCAATTTTGATGCTTCTTTTTTAATAATAATTTGCACTAAAAACTACAAAATGATTAAAATATGTTATGTAGTTATAAAACAAAATTTATCATTGTTAGAATGGATATATTAAAAAATTATTTATAAATTCTTGAAGTAACTTATGTCAATAATGCTTTCTTAAAAATCATTGGAATATTTCCATAATGGGTCCATTGGCTCTGAAATAGTAATAACTAGTGCGCTCAACTCATAAAATCATGCTAAAAACCATAAACCTATTAAAAATCTATAAAATGATTCAAACCATACAGCAAAAAAGCATTTATTTT
This sequence comes from Eupelmus azureus, assembly GCA_030522685.1. Taxonomy (NCBI): domain Eukaryota; kingdom Metazoa; phylum Arthropoda; class Insecta; order Hymenoptera; family Eupelmidae; genus Eupelmus; species Eupelmus azureus. The sequence goes on from JAPYZA010000417.1 coordinate 24,300, forward strand.
GAGAATTAGGCAGTTTCGTATTTTCAGGTTTTTGTTGAAATTATTATTTTTATAAAATTAATCTGATGGGTTCCTTGGCTTCGTAATAGTAATATTTAGCACAATCAGCATTAAAAATGATGATAAGTATCCAATTGTTTAAGTATAAACAAAATTAGTAGGGGAGAGCGGGGCTAGTTGATACACAATTAATATTTTTATTTTATTTATATCTGCCTGGGAATATTAGATTTGTCCTGAAAATCATTATATGTATTAACAACACAACCTCTTACCTACAGAATACAAAATATTACCTAATACTAATATTAAATAGTTTATTACGTACAATTGAACTTCGATCTCTGCGTGTTAACAAGCCTCACTTTACTGCAGTCTATTTTAAACTGGCTGAAACCATAAATTTCCTCTTATTAATGAGAAATTTCCCTATAACAAAATCAAATTCCCTAAAACGTAAAAATGTTTTAAATTTATCAGAAACAATCTTTTTACACATCCACACGCGTTACTAACAACACAAAAACAACAAACAATAACCCCAGCACTCTAACATCGACAAATCCAGAACTAACCATCTCCATCACAACCCATTCCCCTAATCCAACCTCCTCAACCAATCAATACCCCATCAACTCTCCTCCACATCTCCAGCTCGTCAACCCCCTGAGAGCCACCCAGCTCTCGCTCTCCCGCGATCGTCCAAAACAGCATCCACCTTTTCCACCTCTCTTACACCCCGCCACATACACACACGCACACTGAAATCAAGGAGAGGGCGATGCATCGAGCAGATAAGGCTCGATCGCTCGCTCTTTTCTCATTGCCAGGTCCGTGCCGAAGCGCGCGTGCCTGGCGCTGCTCATTTATTAGGATTTCACGCCCGTGATCCCGTTATACACGGCTGTATAACGCGCGCGCGTTTTACGGGCGTATTGCGTTATTGTTGCTCCCGCGCCCGGGATCTAGTTTCTCCTCTCCCTCGCTTGCGCTCTAATCTTTTTCTGCTTCCATGTTTCTTTGTGCTGGGTTTCGTTAGTTTGCCAGTGGGATCGTTGAAATGCTGGGTATGGATTGACTCGTTGCTCAAGTATTTTTTTTTGTTTATAGGATAATGATTATTCGGTAGTTTTATGGGTATACGTAATTTCTTAAGTGTACAGCTAAACTGCAGGATCCTATTAAAATTTCGCAAAGAAACGCATTCCGGTAGGTCGTACTAAGCAGAACTGAAGCAGCGGCGCGAAAAAAAAGGCGACGCGAAAGGCGAGCTGGAGCCTTGGAAAAAAGGGCCGTCGCCGATCTCGGATCGGTTATACAGTTAATCCTGGCTGCAGGTCATCGCTCGATTTCTTATCTGCGCCAATGAAGTTTACAGTTACGCCGAGGCGCTATATACCGATTTTGCAGCTCCGCTTCCTTTTTCGTTCGCTTAGATACGTTCGCGCGATCGGCAGCTGGCTTTTTAATTGCCGGCCGATCGAGGAAGAAAACGCGAAAATGGCCGCGACTTAATCGCTCCCAGGAATTCGAGGTTTTGCTTCGCTCTCTCGCCGTTATACGGACGAGCTGAGTTTATTATTGTATTGAAGTTGCTGTGGGGATTGATTGTTTTCTAAAGTTTTTTGGTTGAAGTTATTATTTGTTTATTTTAATGTTGTCACACTTCCATGAAGTGAGTGAACTGGTATTTGTCACCAGTCTATTGAAAGTAGTTTAGTGAATTAAGAAACAGTATATTTTAAGTTTAATGTTGAAGGTAAAAATATGTATAAAGTCATCTACAAAGTTAAAAAAGGTTCTTTGATATCAGACGCAATGAAGTTTGTTAATCATTTAACATAAGCTTTGCATAGTTTTTAGCCAATTTTACTATAAATTTTTGTGTAATTAATGCGAATACTACTATTAAATTTAACAAATTATTTATACTTCTACATACATGTTCCATAAAAAACGTAATTTAAATGAAATCGGTGCTTCAAGATCTTCCCCAATTCCAAAAATCTATAAACTTTTGCTTGCGTAATAACCACTTTCACAATCGAGTTCTTCATTTACTCACCATCAATAAATCAATAACCAAAACAATTCTATCCTCAACAATCACCAATCCTTTCCTCCTCCTCAACCCTCATTCCAAACTCACCTCACCATCCCGTCTCACTTACTCAGAACCCAGCTCCCAGTCTCCAAGCATCAGTCATAAAAGGCAACATCCCAGCGAGCTCACCTCCTATACATACAAATCCCACAGCAGAATCCGGTCTGCGCCGAGGGTGAAGGGCCCCGCGTGGCCTTGAACGGGACGCGCGCGATTTAGCTTATAAAGTCGCCAAGTCATCAAGGACTTCCGGCGGCCGATCGTTCGCGCCTCTAACGATCGAGCCGCGCGACTAGTGTAACGGGTCCGGCTCCGTCTAAGTGCTCGGCTTTCTGCCGCGATCGGAGAGTTCATCGAGATCGGCAGCGAGGTGGATGCACCGCGCGCGCGTTAATTGTTTTGCTCTCCTTTTTTTTTAAGGGGATTAAGCGCGATCGGTTGGATTTTCTCTCCTGGCGAGGATGTGTCTTATTAGGCCGGATGCGGAGAGAGTTTTGAAAGCTGTCGCGAAGTGGTCCGATCGTGATCAAAATATTCTTTTTTTCTTCTAAACTTTTAAACGCTTGGTTTTTGCTTAAGCTACATCTCTTCCGAACGTCTCTGCCGATTTTCCATTACGTTTGCGCGGCCGAGGCGGCGATAAATCAAAGCCAGAGCCATTACCCAAAAAACGCCAAGCCTTAAGTACACACAACAAATGAACGAGCCCCGACAAAAAGGAGCGATCCGTCACTCTCTCGCCCCGTGCATTATATGCGTGCAGGCTCTTATACGGTCCCGGGTGTATGTGTGTTTTCCCCTCAACTCGCCCCACGCGATCCTTCGCATTTAGCGCGCTAGCGCGAGGCTTAATCGTATTCATTAAAGTGCTCGCTTTCGGAGAGACCTTTGACTTTGGGTTCTTTCTTCGGGGATGTGGACCGGGTTGGGAGGATGGGATGCAGAAAGCTGCTTGTCTGCCGGAAGGGTGGGATTAAGGATGAACGTGGAGGATGAACGGGAAGAGAATCGGAGCTGAGGATTGATGTAATGTTTATGAAATGTTTTAACGGTATTGTTGGATTATTGTAGTGATCATGAATCAGAAGTCTCGGCGGGAAGTGTTTTTTAAACGATAAAAGTCCGAGGATTACAATCAGGACAAGTGATTTTTGTATAGTTCGACCCTCGGATACAAGAGCGCTTAAATCCCCGAGCACCAAAAAACTAGATTAAAAACATAACAATAAATCCCGAGCGACTCTCGAGCCCCATAAAACAAACAGCGCGCCACCGCCTCGCGAATTAACAGCAAAAGTACCCAACAACACTACATCTCTAAAAACACTCGGCCCTAAAATCACGCCGATTCACGCATCACACATCCGCTCTTGTACAAGTCCAAATAACCCCGCGTCCAGCGGAAAATCCACAAAGCCCAACCACTTTAAACTCTCGCACGCATAAAGCGCCGGCGCCTAACAATTCCGGTAATCGCGACTTACAATGCCAGCGCTTTATCGGGCTTTTCCCGCTCGGCGCGGCTCCATCAATAAAATCCGAGAGTCGTTTAGCAAGCGTCCGAGCCTCGGCAAAGAAAAGCGACTGACCCGCGGGGCCGCGTATTTCCAAGATAAAGCAGCCCGACAATGCCGGGCGCGCGGCTTAACCGATGGTTTTTGGTATTCGGCCAGTGTCGAAAGTGCCCGGCCCGCCGATAACAATGACCCGCGGGGGTTTATAAATCTGAGCATTGTTGCCAACTTAAAAGCCGGCCCCGAAGGTTCTGCGCGCTTTTTCTTGCCGGCCTCGCTGGAGGAGCGTTTTTGTGGGTGCAGGAGAGAGGAGCGCTTTGTAACGCTGGCTCTCTCGCCTATTCTCTTTATTCCGTTTTATCTCTGTCACAGGTTGGTCGAGCCAGTTCCCGGCGTTCCGTGGCTCCTTTTCTCTGGCTCTCGCGCGCGGCTACTTGCTTTGATTTCCATTCATTCCTCAATCTTGACGGCGCACGCCTGGCGCGTTCCGCATTTTTAGGGGGGCTTTATTAGCCTCGTTTGGGCCTGGGCTTTGTTGCTGGGGATCGCGAGGGCTTGTGAATCGTTTGATTAATTTTGCTGAGCTGCGTCGTTTATGGCTGGTGTTTGGAGCGGCTGGACTTGCAGCCAGGAGGAATTTGAGTTGTTGGGTTGGGTGGTTGGAGTGTCTTTGTTGAGTTTTAATTGTTCTTGATTAGATGTGAGTGGTTAAGGCGAATTTAGACTAGAGGTGTACTTGACTATTTTTCATTTCGTAGAAGTATCTTAAAATAATTAAGATCAAAAAATATTAATTTAAAAAAAGTAATAAGAAACATAAGTCTAGATGTTCTGTAATTAGCTTCAAAATTGTTTTTAAATAAAACATTTACCTTTAATCATTAAATCATTTTTTTGACCTTATTCAGTCAAAATTTCACGACTCAATTCAACTTTAAATAATACATTAACTAAAATCAACAAAATGCATCAACTCAGGTAATCCCTATCATCTAAATAATCTTACCTGTAGATACAATACACATTTTTTCAGATTGACTATTCAATTTTGACAAGCTCAAAGACCAGCAATAACACCATAAGTCCAGAGTACACACATCGCACTCTCACACGCATCAACAACAACTCAACCACATCTGCCCAACGACCAAACAGGACAATTCGTTCGAGATTCCCAACTCAAAACCTCTCCCACATTCTCACAACATCACTTCCAAGCCACTACAAACGACTCCTCGCTGTCGTCCACGCGCACACATATACGAGCATCCAGGAAAAAGATACAGGCGCGTGTCGGCAGCGTATAATTATGGATTAGATAAATGAAAGGATGATCGCCTCGCAGCCAGCGGACCAAGGGATACCCGGTGACTCTGCGAGATACAGAGGGGAGATCGAAGGTCCTGGCCGAGGGGTGAAGTTGCGTGCGCGGCTTTGTACAATGTTGCAGGCATAGCGACGTCCCTGCTCTTTTGGCCATTAACTCGTAGCTTTGTTTTGAGAGGGTCTGCGCGGTTATGCGTCTGTGGCGCTGTGTGTGCGAAAATGAATTTTGTTGTTAGTTTTATGTCTTTTTTTTGTTAGTGAATAATGTAAATATCAACTCTATCTATAGTTCGTTTTGTAATGTCTTGTTTGTAGAAAAAAAGTTTCGCGAAATATTTTTAAGTATATTTAGCGAGGTGCAGTAAATAAATGATAAACAATCAAAAATCAGAATTATCATTCATCGATAATAGCCTCTGTTTGACAAAAATCACCCACGCAAGCACAAAAGCAGAAACGTCAAACGCAATAAAAACTCCCCGCCAACCGCGCACAATCCAATTTTAATTACAAAATTTTTCGCCCACCTTTTAATCGTCCTCCCGCAAAAGCCCGCATCCAAAACTAATTTCCACCCCCCAGCTCCCCAGCCAAAACCGTCGCCCAAAACAATCCGCCCATTATACCGCACCCAGCTTCGCGCATCTCCACACACGCAATATAAATGTCCCCCACGCCTGAAAAAAAAAAGAAAAAGAAGCAAGCGCAGCCAGATCCGCACGCGTGCGTTCTTTCATCCTCGTATTCCGCTGTCACTCTTCGGCGAGGGGGAAAGAGACAATGGGGGTAGCAGAATGGCCGGTAACGGAGCATTGCCGTTTTGCCCCGGGGGAGGGGATGATCTGATTACGGGGCGAGCGCGCAGCGTCATGGGAAAGTCGAGAGCGCGCGCATTACCTTCACGCGCGGGGTGGCTCTCTCGCATTATACCTTTGGAATTAATTTAATTTTCACGCGGCCCGAGGCGCGCGCGCGGCGATTTTGAGAGTCGAATTGTCGGGTTTGCGCGGGAGAGGTTTCTTTTAGCCGGGGTATGATGAAAAAGTTAAATTAATGTTTTGGAGGAAAGAGAGAGAGAGGGAAGTGCGTGCGGCTGGCAGAAGGCGCGCTCTGGTTGACGATTGTGCGCGATGCGTGTATTCCATGAATAATTTAATTTCGCTTTTAGCGGGAGATCACTCGGTGTGTATGAGTGGGTTTTATTAAAGTCGAGGATTTTCGGGTGTTACATTGTTGTTGGGCAGAATTTAATTTTATTATTTATTGCTTGAGATGCTTTGTGTAAGATGAAAAAAATGGATTTACTTGGTTTAGATGATAATAAGGGATTAGAAATTGATTAAATATTATTTTAATATCAATCGTTATAAAATTATAAAAATATTTCAAAAAATTTTTTAATTTTTTCACTTGTATTACGTATTTACGTTAATACATGCGCTTACATATATTTAAGTGTACTCCTGAATTTCATACAGATTTTAGTCGGAGTTTCGTTTTATTTTACTTGAGTGTCCCACGAGCTGCAACCGAGACAACATGCACATGTCGCACACTATATACAATTTTTTTCCTTTTTGAATTCACTCTGAATTTTTAATACTGTTGATGCTTTCCGGTCATTTATTATATAATATTAGAAATAATAATCAATTTTGTGAAGCTTATTGTTAAGGATTTATAAAAATAAAAATACTTAAATTTGTTTCATATGTGTAGTTTGAACATTTTAGATCAAATAAATGCATATATAATGTTTATTTATATTTTTATTTTTATGGATATAGTATACATAATCTTTAATAACTTTTTTGTTAGTCCGAATTAGCGACCATAAACATAATAATAGATCTCTATTTGTTCTACACAATATAATAATTTTTTACTACAATATAACAATTTTTTTTAGAAATTATTTACAATATTATTTTTGAGATTATCAAAATGTTACTAGATTCTACATATATCTGGCGTAGTCTTAAAAAATAAAACAACTACAAAATGTTCTGTCAAATACTGCTAAAATAATTCTTGTTCTTTTACATATACGAATATTCAACACAGTAGCTATGCTTTTTGAGTACCCACAGTCAACACAGTTTAGCAGATACTAAAACCTCCACATCTACAAAACAATCACTCCCAAAGAATCCAGCGCACACCTCCCTCCTCTAATTACTCCAGCAGCAGACTCAATTTCATAATGAAAGGCGTCGAAAAAAGGCGCTCTCCCGCCTCACGTATCCGCGACTCTTCTCCCACTCCCAGCCGCGCCATACGTTACGTCGCGCCGCTGCCAAGCCACCCACGCACGCTTCCGGGCCTCGCGCCGGGTAGCTCTTACCTAAATAACCACTCAGTCACTCGGTAGCCGGGCGCGCTGCTGCCTCGATGCCGTTACGTGATGTAAAAGCTTCTCTCTCCCTCTCTCTCTCGCCTCTCTTCCCCAGATTAACGAGGCCATTCTCAGATTGATTTCTCGAGAAAGCTCTGACCTCTCCTCTGGCGCTCTCTATCTTTTTCGTTCGCCGTCGCCGGCGTCGGCTGCTGCCGAGGGAGGAAAAAGGCGACTTTGGCCCCCCCGCGGGAGTCTGTCTGCGTGTCCGTTTCTTTCGGCGATGTCGCGGACTGGAGGATGCATATATTTTTAAGAAGAGGGTGGACAGCTTGAGTAAGTGGAGTTGGGAGAGTTGCGGAGGTGGCGATGTGCCGAGGTCTGCTTGTTGGAGAGGCTTTTATCGATGGGGAGAGTGGAATGGTTAATAAATGCGGGTTGGAATGAGATTTCGTTGTGGATTTGGTGACAATGAGATGAGTTTGTGATAATGATGAGTGAATGATATGCTTATTGTATTTTATTCATACAGTATCCATCAAATTAATACATTTTTAACCCTACGACGTTTTACCAACATTTGACTTTAATTTGGTCCAATGTTCTGGAATTTAGATCATTTTTCTATAGAAAAATAAGATTTTTTGAAATTTCTTGATCCTCTAAAGGTTCAAGAAATAAAAGAAAACAAAAACCAGCCATCCATCAAACTCCACACATCCAAAAACGCATCCTCCAGAAAAAACTCCCATTCTCTCTTTGCCCAGATATCCATATCGGTAAGAGTCAAAGGCACACACGCGCTCGCCGTGAAAAAAAAAGTACTCCCTGCGAGCTACAGTGTCGCTCGAAAGTATCGGGTTTCAGGTCACAGTGTAACAATGCGCGCGCGCGTGCCGTTAAAAATGCGCGAAACCACCAACGCCGATCTCTCGCTCGTTGGCTTCTCGTGTTTCGGTGCGCGGTATGCACGCAATGGTAAGAGGTAATGTAGCCGATCTTCGTTACCGTGTGAGAGAATTGGGGGAGGGGTGAAATGGGAGACTATATTTGCGATATGATTTTTTGAGGTCTGGATTTTTTTACGAGG
>JAPYZA010000418.1:0-29471 GCA_030522685.1 Eupelmus azureus
AGTAGGATCTGTGATTGAAACCAGTACTTTAATAAACATATAATTTTGGTGGCTTATTATTGCACGGCGTGAAGTTGGCCGAATATAGCGTTCAATAATGAGCTACTTAGGTCACGGAAAACTGTGACCGAAGTGCGGATTTAAGGCACAGTGTGCTATAAAAATATTTTATTTCCTATATATGTATTAACTTCCAATAGTAAAATGTCTTGTTGTTCCATTTGTAGAACCGCAAGCTCATGCCGCGGTTCCTCCTCAAGGAGATGGAGTCGTTGTACATCGAGGAACTCAAGTCGTCTATCAACCAGCTAATGGCTAATTTGGAGTCGTTGCCTGTCTCCAAAGGTTCGATAGACGGTAAATACGGGTTGCAGAAGCTGAAACGCTACAATAATCGTAGCGACCGCTGCCGCCCCCGTAATCAGAGTTCCCTCGCTAACGACTCTGCGGACTCGGAGCCCGTGCTGACCAAAATGGATGTGGCCCTATCGTTTCCGCTAGAGGTCATAGTCATGGAAGTCAAAGGGATTAAGAGTCTCGCGCCTAATCGTATCGTTTACTGCACCATGGAAGTGGAAGGCGGTGAAAAGCTCCAAACTGATCAGGCTGAAGCCTCGAAGCCAATGTAAGTTTATTATAAGTATTGCTTCTTCTCAGTCAACAAATCTATTTATCATTTCGATAAGTCTGATCATACCTTTTTTTTTCTGAATTTTTAATTATATATTTGTGATAAATTGTTGTTTCAATTATATATACTGTATAAAACGGTTGTTTTTGAGTAGAATACTTGTATTGACGATAACTAAATTTTTTCAAGGATTAGCTTAAATTGTTACGTTGCACATATAATGGAAGGTAGGCTTAATGACTTAATTTATGCAATTAGTTTCAATGTTTGTTCATACAATTTTAAAATGAAATCTTATCAAGATGCAGCAAAATCTAAAATTTTATTCCTTATCCATATTTTAAATCTGTAATTGTAGGGCCGTGTTAAAAAATGATAGTTACCGCCAAGTGTACTAAAAATTCATAGGTTCCTTCAAGGCGACGGGAGCCAAATTTGATTATGAAACTATGAGATTCTCGTTCTGAATTTCAACGACGTGTTTTCTTTTATTCATCAGGTGGGATACCCAAGGTGATTTTACAACGATGCACTCATTGCCAGTCGTGAAGGTACGTTTGTACACGGAGAATCCAGCGATGCTGGCGCTGGAGGATAAGGAGCTGGGTAAAGTGGTATTAAAGCCAACGCCATTATCGAGCCGTGCCCCGGAATGGCATCGCATGACCGTCCCGCGAAGCAATCCAGATCAGGATCTTCGCATAAAAATCGCCTGTCGGATGGACAAGCCCTTAAACATGAAGCATTGCGGCTACCTATACGCGGTGGGCAAGTCCGCTTGGAAAAAGTGGAAAAAGCGCTATTTTGTTCTGGTCCAAGTCTCACAGTACACCTTTGCGATGTGCTCGTATAAAGAAAAGAAAAGCGAGCCGTCGGAAATGATGCAGCTGGACGGCTATACAGTGGACCATATAGAGTCTGTTTCCGCTAATCTTATGGCTGGTATGGACTTGCAAGGCGGAAGGTAAATTACGAAATTCTTTTTACAAGAAGCATATTACATCTTTGGGAAAAAAATTAAATGTTATGGTTTCAAATGTTTGAATTGGGTATTATTATGTTTGGGTATTTTCTGTCGCTACATTTCATTGTACTTCTGAATGAATTTTGTCTATTTTAAATTTCCTTTTCGAAACTTTTCATCACAAATTAAAATAGGCATATGAATAGATAAAAAAATATTTAATTCTATTAGAAAATACCGAATTCGTGAGAAAAAAAGTAGATTTTAAACATATAGTGACAGTTTCTTATTTCGTACCAGAGTAAATCTTAAATTAAAATATATTTCCCAAAAATGCCTAGTCAGAGTAATATCCGTTTTTTTCTCAATAAATTACTATCGTTTGCAGGTACTTTTTCAACGCCGTCCGCGAAGGAGACAATATTGTCTTCGCCTCGGACGATGAGAACGAGTGCCATTTGTGGGTGACAGCAATGTACCGGGCAACCGGTCAGTCACACAAGCCTACACCACCCGTATCGGTTGCGAACAAGAGCTCTACGATCAGTAAGATCCAAGGTGACACCGACAGGGCGAAGAAACATGGGATGGAAGATTATATCAGCGCTGATCCATGCAAATTCGATCACGCGAGCCTTTTCAAGTTCCTGCAGAATTTGACGCTGGATTATAGACTGAATGATCCATATTGCTCACTCGGATGGTTCTCACCTGGTCAAGTTTTTGTATTGGATGAGTATTGTGCCAGGTACGAAAATATAGAGTTAACTATTTATCTAATTAATCAATTAACATCTGAAATTAAAGATAAAAAAGTCAAATTTTAATATTTAAAGTTTGTCAGAAGTTTGCAATAATTTTTGGTATTGCACTATGTGTTTAAAAATATCTCAACATATTCTGTAATTGATTAGTTTGTGATACGTTACAATTGAATTTTAGATATGGAGTGCGTGGATGTTACCGGCACTTGTGGTACCTCAGCGATTTACTTGATAGAGCAGAACGGGGTGTTATGATAGACCCGACGCTAATACACTACAGCTTCGCATTCTGCGCAAGTCATGTCTATGGCAACAAACCAGATGGGGTAGCTTCGATCACGCATGAGGAGAAAGATAAATTCCAGGATGTCAAGGAACGCCTGAGGCAACTGCTCGAAAAGCAAATTACTAACTTTAGGTAAATTGAGTAATTGCTTAATCTTCTTTCTGTGCGCTGTGAAATTCGTGAAAGTTAGAAGCAAACTAACTCTATTCCAATTGGTACTCTAGGTACAGCTTCCCGTTCGGACGGCCCGAGGGCGCTTTAAGAGCTACGCTGTCGCTACTTGAGAGGGTTCTGATGAAGGACATAGTGACGCCAGTACCGCCCGAGGAGGTTCGAGGGATGATCAAATCGTGTCTGGAAACTGCTGCCCATGTAAACTACGAGAGGCTATCGAATGAAGCTAAAATCGGCGAAGATCTCAATGGCGAAGTGTGCGTTCCCCCTAGCAAAAAGCTAGAGGATCTCATACATCTCGCCGAGATCTGTGTCGATTTGTTGCAGCAAAACGAAGAACATTATTCGGAGGTATTAGTTAGGTTTTTAGAACTCAGTGTTCATTGTCCGGGGCGCTCGAGAGAGAGGGTAGCATGCTCAATTAACGGACTTGGTAAGGGTCCGAACACCTCCTCAGAAGACAATCAATCGCGATATAGATTTTTTATTTTACCCATAGTGGCCTAGTTGAGATTATGTCCTTTTGATTTTTCTGATCATTAGTTAGTTAACAGATAATTCGTGCTTTTTTTTAAATCATGCATAGTGCAAAGAAGCCATTGTATTCGGCGTCAAGATTCGGAAAAATTTGACAATGGCTTGCCAAATTCTTCTTTCCCTTTTATTGATGAGATTGTAAGTTATATTTCTTTCAACATTAACAATTGACGAGTTATGTGTGTAATTTTCATAACCATTGTTTACATTTTTACCTTTTAACTGCTTTCTTACAAAATTTTGTTTTATTTATTTATATTTGCTGGCATGTTTATGCTCTGTAGTTTGGTGTATATGTTAGATGTTGTAAGTTGATATAAAGCTGTTAGGAAATAATCATGCATTCTTTGAATAAGAATATTCCATCTCTAAAACATCAGATCGTTAATGTTGAAAGAAAACCGATTTAGTAATTTGTTAGATAATTGTCCTTTGAATAAAAAATGTTTATCAAGAATGTCAATGCCTTCTTGCACGCATAAAAAACGAGTCGTTGAGGTCACCGGAGAAAACAATGAGAAGATCAACGGGACCAGTATAAAATGGTAAACGAGTATAAAAAAGAGGAACAAAACTGAGTAAGTTTATTCATCTCGCGATGTATTTATTACTAGTAACTTTATTAGAGTATACTCAAACGGTAATAGACGATCGTACGTGTAGTTGAATCATACATAGTGTCTTCTGGGTTCTCGAGGGCCTCGCGCCAGGAGTCGGCGTCCCCACCGCTCTTGGCTTCATGGAACATTCCCGCCGTAAATGTGTGTCGTCCAATATTTTCACGTTTCGCTCCTACTACACTGCACCGCAGGCGTTCGCCTGGTTTAGCGACCTCCTGGTGGAGCACGCCGAGATCTTCTGGTCGCTCTTTGCCGCTGATATGAACAAAGTCCTTGCCGAGCAACCGCCCGACACTTGGGACAGCTTTCCGCTCTTCCAAGTTCTCAACGACTACCTCAGGATGGATGGTAAGCCTGTGAATTTTTCGTTGTTTTGTTTCGTGCTCAAGAAGAAAGAAATAAACTAAGAAAATAGATTGTCAGTTTTTGGATTAAAATGTGCTTTACTCATATAATGTATAAAATAACAAAATTCAGGAGCTATCTTGTAATCCAATAAATTTCTCAAAAGCTTAAATTTTAAAATCAGCAACTTTTCGTTTATCCGCAGACAACCTGAGGGACGGGCGGTTCCACCAGTTACTACGAGACACATTTGCGCCCCTAGTGGTGAGATACGTGGATCTAATGGAGACGTCAATCGATCAATCGATACACAAGGGCTTTGAAAAAGAGCGCTGGGAGATCAAGGGTAACGGCTGCGCCACCTCGGAGGATCTGTTCTGGAAACTCGACGCTCTGCAATCGTTCATCAGCGGCCTCCACTGGCCCGATCAAGAATTTCGCACCCATCTGGAGCAGCGGTTGAAGCTGATGGCCTGTGACATGATAGAGGCTTGCATAACGAAGACGGACTCGGCGTTCCAGCAGTGGCTCAAGAAGGGCGTGACGTTCAGCTCAACGGATTACATCATACCGTCGGAAATGTGTGCAATGGTTAACGTTATCTTGGACGCGAAGAATCAGAGTTTTAAGCTTTGCGCTGTCGATGGGGTCGATGTGGTAAGTACGCCGCTGCATGATTGTGATTACGAATTAGGAGTAATGTGTGATTATATTGTATTTAAAAGAAAAGGACAGGGGTAACGTAAAGGATTTTTATTCTCTTCTTAGTTGAAGCCTGGCTGTAAAAGGTTCGAACGCTTCCGCAGAGAGTCTATGTTTATCGACAAGCATGGATTCTTCGCGGATACGCCCGGATCTTTTACAGCTAGGAAGTTTATTTTTCCCCTAATTGCTCTATGAATTTCTCGTAGGAAATCTTGTTTAATTGAGAGTGGTAGAAATGTGTATGTATTTTAAATAGAGGACATTCTTAGGTAAATTCAAACAAGTTTAATTACGTTTACATGCTACTGATTAAGATTTTCATTTTAATCCTCATTGTTGACTACAAACAAATTTATTATAATTTGCTAATTGCTAATAGAATATTTTTTTTAGAATACATGTGACTTTTTTTTTAATATAAATGCATTAGATAATCATTCTTTCAGTTTATAAAAGAATGATGGCTTATAGATTTTTATACATCCATGAGTAAAGCACTAGAGGCGCTCAGTAAAGTTTTATCACTTTGAAAAATAAAATATAGGAACATTAATTTTTTTTTAAGCAATAAAAGAGCTTTGTAACCGTTACTTTGCTTCTTAAAATTAAGTAGCTAGATGCGTTGCTGAAATTTAAAAATCACGCTCTAAATTTTTTGCAAATTACACAGTAATACTATTGCACTGAACAAATTAATTCCATTGTCTGCCATGTGTTCAATAAAGAAGAGATATACTTTATACTGCAAAGAATTCAGAGTGTATGATTAAAGATAATGCAAAGATGAATATTAATCGTTTGTACTTCTCGCAGCATCAATATCACGCAAAGATCGACGATATAATCGAGAAGACACTGGCCGCCATGTCTCAGGGAATGATTAACAAACTTGTCAGCATCCTTGAAGCTACGTTGTCAAAATTGTCACGTTACGACGAGGGTTCATTAATTGGCTCGCTTCTGAGTTTCGCGGTAAGCGATACTATATATACTTCAATCCTTCGCGGTTCAAAGATTTACTGTGCACGATTCATCTGAGGGTGTTTCGTAAATTATATTAAGGGCGCTGAGATGAACGCCATTGTTATTCGGAAATAGATTCGTGGCTAACTCCGTAGAAATTGATGTTTTTGCAGAAGGTGTCAGGCAGCGGGAAGGAAATGGGTCAGGCTTACGTAAGCTTCACGAGAAATAGTACAGAACAGATTCGCAGTAAGGTCATTGATGAACTATGGATTTTAAACTTTTTTGAGGTAAGACAAATTCTTAATTTATTAACGTGACTAATGCAAATTTTTTAACAAAAATTCCATCTTTTTTCGGGTTTAAAAAGCGATAATTACAAAAAAAATTGTAAGAGAATAAAAACTTTTTTTTTTTTTTACTAAAAATCATTAAGTACGTAGTAATTTTATTCTTGCGATTGTTTAATCTGTTCGTATTTATCAAAAATGTTAAATTTTTTTTTTTATTAGTTAAGTATTATTAATATTATTATTATTATAATTTTTTTTTAATAGTTTAGATCGCACCATTTTTGTCAAAAAGTTATGATTTTTGTTTTTTTTTCGGTCTGTGTTCAAATCATGTACTTTTTTATATTAATCACAGGGTGTCAAGTAGAATTTATTATTTGAGAAACAAACGTAAAGACTTGGTACTTAAAAATAAATCAATATTGCTTATAGTGTATTTTTATCATTTCAGCAATGGTACACTGCACAGGTCCAACTTTTGTGCAACTGGTTAACTGAACGAATGGATCATAGTTTACATTTGTATCAGTGTACTTGTCTTGCTCACATTGTAAAAAAGGTCTACTCGGATTTCGAGCTCCAAGGAGTCATGGAAGACAAACTCAACTCGAAGACA
The DNA here is from genome assembly GCA_030522685.1 of Eupelmus azureus. Taxonomy (NCBI): domain Eukaryota; kingdom Metazoa; phylum Arthropoda; class Insecta; order Hymenoptera; family Eupelmidae; genus Eupelmus; species Eupelmus azureus. Next base: position 6,899 of record JAPYZA010000418.1, read on the forward strand.
TATCAGACGATATCTCAAAGGATGCAGACAGAGGAAGCTACTTGTGCCTTAACCATGAGCTCTCACAATGAAGAGTAAGTTTTTAATGATATATTAGTAATCTTATTCCGTTAGACATGTACTAAAGTAATTTTTATTTTCAAGGGGACTGTCGGAGAACGGCAACGACGATGACGTGGAACGGCCCAAGACGAAGGTGACGATTGTCGAAAATATAACGGGCGAGGATGGCATAAGCATCAGCAACGTCACGTCGAACGTAGCCAGCCGAGTTGGTAGTATGTTTGAAAAGGGCATTGGCGGCCTTTCGACGAAATTCGGTGGCGCCACCAGCTGGTTCTAAACAGATTTTTTTTAGTACTCCTAATTCACTGTAATACACGTGACAATGAGTAGCAGAAGGAAAAACAGAAAAAGAGAAGGAAAATCCACATTTGCCTAGAACTTTCCTTCGCATTCACACATGTCTTAACAGAGATAAAAAAAAAAGAAAATGAAAAAGTAATAACTATAAGTAAGTTCCGGCAGGTGGACACCAAGGAGATAATAGCAAATAAATTTAAAACGTTATGAATAAAATTCCTTATAGGATTTTGTTGATTGGTTATACGAACGACGAGGATTGGATATACACAAATACACAAATACAGAGAGATAGAGAGAAAAAGAGTATAAAGATCTCGACGTTCGTCTCTGTTGATAAATGCAAGTTATATGTCTCGATCGATCGTTGATGATTAGTTGACGCTTGTGTCCTTTCGATTACGTTTGCGTCCTTGCCGTTCTTACGACAGTTCGATGGCGAGAGACACAAGTATACTCACACACAAACACCCACACACGACACAAACACCATGAGGAACTAGAGAAAAATGTAACGGATAACGGCGAGAGCAGCGGAAGGAGAAGCTTGAAGGCACATGAAAGTATTTCCCTTTGTAAAATGCGTCAGCGGACGAGCGAAACGCTTCTGCGGATAATATATATGTTACAAAATTGCCAAGGTTATTTAGGTACATATAATTGATGAGTAATCGTGGTAGGGCGGTAAGAGAAAGAAAGAGATATAAACGATATATTCGAAGTTTAATATTGCAAGGAGATAAAATAAATATTTACGATATCCAATAAAATACGCGCACTGCTACTAAAAATAAACATGTTAAGGAAAAGCCAGAAGTGAGATATAAACATGAAATAAGTCTAGATTTAAAAGTAAGCCACTAATAAATATGTATATATACACGCATATGTGTATTAAACAAGAAAAAAATGCAAAACCATGTAACGTGTAATCACTTCATGAGACGCGTAACTGAAAAAAAGATAATATTTCCTAATCTATATAGCGTATTTATTGAACTGGGTTCGCAGTTTATAAAATAAAAAGCTTTTGATTATAATGAATTTAAATATTTCATTGTTTTAGAATTCATTGTTTTATCAATTTAACGATATTTATATTATTGTTAGTGTACGTGTATACTGCGACTCGTCTGCTGCAGTATCCGACAATTGTGATTCGAAACAAAACAAATAAGAAAAGAAAAAAAAATGTACGTAAAACATACGCATGAAAGCGTTCGAAGGATTTAAATACAAAAAACATTTGGTATAATTTTGTAGCAATCGTGGCGAAGTAGTTTTGCGCTCGTGACTTTCTGCTATGCTTATGATTTTTTTTTCAATTTCATTCAAGTCATATTTTTCACTATTGAAAAATACGTTAAATGTAATTTTGGAATGAAAAATGATGTACGCATATGCCGGCCAATACATGAGTATTATGTGATAGTTACATGCACTTCTATTACGAGAAGTGACGACAAAATGAAGATTTAGTGAAAAATTTTAAAAGAGAAAAAGAGAGATATTTGATTTTGTTGATGAACTTTGTCGTCTTTTTTCGTACAGGTAAATAAAATTTTTGGCATCCATCGAAAAGTGTATTTGATTCTTAAGATGTGAAAGCTTTGATCGATTTGATTCTTTTCAATTTTCCAATATTTATATGTGAATAATAATCGTTATAACAATGGGATCGATAAAGTTTAAGCAATGTTATTATAACGTAAAACTTGGATTTTTCAGTCTCACGGTGGATGTAATTAAAAAAAAAATTAATAGAAGATTTAAAGTAGTCATGGTAGTTTTTTACGCAATAAAAATAATAATAAAATCTTTAGGCAGCTTCCATCATTTCAAAAAGAAAAAAATGAAACAATTTTCAGATTCAAATCCGTCTATATACATAAATATACATATATTATACAATATATTAAAAGCGTACGAGTATTAATTGTATTGATATTTCATGTTGGGGATACGTAAGAATAAAAAACATGGGGCATAGCAGAAACGGCCGAAGCGCTATACGAATTTTCTTAAAAGAATAATAACTTGCAAAAATAAGTAAAGCCGTGAAAAAAGCCATTAATTAATTAGCGAAGAGATACAGCGGGATCTCGTGTCGATCGAAGACTATAAAACGAAAAAAACGGTCGGTGCCTTTATAAATTTTGTCATGATAATAAATAAAAAAAAAACAAAGTTTTAAAAATCGATGAAGACGATTAAAAGAGTTGAATATCTATTCAAAAAGTAAGCACTTTACTAAAACTTCAGATCGTCAAGCACCTAGGCAAATCAATGACGCACTGATAAATTTTTAATTAAGAGTATAGAAAAAAATTATCTTTTAATCAACCTCTTAACTTTTCACTTTACTGCATTCTAACGAGTTTCAATAGGTTTTACCAATTGCTATTTAGAACAAAAGAAAATCTTCCTTCAATTAGTGAAAATACTAAAGTCTAAGATGTTTTACAGTATTACACGATTACAATATTATCATTTATCAGTAAGTTGTAATTGAAGTAATTGTTTCGATACAAGGATAAAACAAAGAATATGTTAAGAGGTCATCAATAAAAATTTGATTTGATTTTTCACCAGGCACTGAATCCTTTCGCTTTTACAGTCTTCCCTTACTATCGCACATAATTTATCTTGCAAGCACACTTGCTAACATATGAAAATTCTCGGAGGCATAAATAATTAATAATAATAAACGTAATGAAAGAAAAACGTATATATTTACTACAGCTTGACACGTCACGAAATCGCGTGTACATACACAACTTCTGCCGTACTGTAGAATTGACTTGTAATGGTAACGAAAAATCTATGTAACCTCACTGTATACTTTTTATTTGAACTTGAATGTTTTTTGCAGATTTACATTTCCTATTCATTTTCCGTCCATCCTCTGAATTCTTTCATAAGCAAGCAATTTCTTTTAAAGAAATTTTCCTTCCTTACCTATTTTGCTTTCGATGTACAGAAATGAAATTTATTATTTTTGCGTTAACAATCCAATTTTAAGACACGATAAATGCATAGTCCAAGTGAATCCTACAACATAAAGTTAAGCGTAGTGTCGCGCATTTGGGAACGGAATAAATGAAGAAGTATAAAGTTAAACCCTAAATGAAGAAGTATAAAGTTAAACCTTAAATGAAGAAGTATACAGTTAATCCTTCGCACCAAATTCGAACGTAATTAATATATTAAAATATCGTGATTAACACATAAAAAAGCAGCCAGGCGAGATAAAATAAAAAAAATTTATAATTTTTTCTTATAAAAAAGAAGCAAATAGAAAGGGACTGAGGGAATGAAGTTTGTAGGAAGAAGCATCTCGGTGCCTGTCGAGCGTATAAATGGATTTGACCACGCGCGGCGGTAGTCGAGTCCGCGCGAATCGGTTTAAGCATGAAAATGTCGTGTAAATATTTTTAGTAGGAGAAATGTTGAATTAAAGTAAAGTAAAAGAAAAAGAGATAATTTAAACAAGTAAATAAACGATAAAAGTTAAAGAAGGAGGCTAAATGTTGTTGAAACGCGCGCTCGCGATATGTTTTTGTATTAATGATTATAAATTGCGCCGAGGTGTTGTGCACTGCGCGGCCCAGAGATTGCGTTTGCGACCGCTTTTTTCGACTATTTCCTGGAACTGTAAAGTGTCCAATCATCGCCAGCACCTTTTTCCTCCCTTCTAACGAGCATAGGATAAAGCGAGGGTCTCAATTGTACAAAATGGAAGGGAGAAGCTTTATTGTCATTTCACAGTTACGCTCGGCCTGACGAAGAGAAAGAGAGAGAGAAAAAGATCTACGATTTCGCGCATAATTTTTGTTACGATTCTTTACATAATCGCTATTATTTGTTCTTTCAATCGTGATGTAATTGAAACTCAATTTTCTTCATATTTTAGCATAGCAACCTGTTTCTCTTTCTCTTAAAGCAACGTCGAGCGAAAGCATCTCACTATTGCGATCGTTCCACTTTTTGACGTGCAGCGACACCCACACTTCCGCGAAACTCTCAATCAACCGTGCTGTGCTATTATTGAAAGGATGAAACAAATGGTATAATAGGTAGTGTAAAGTAATGACAAAGGAAAAGAAAGAAAATTCGGTATTAAGCTTAGTGATTAAAATAACATTAAACGTGGAAGCATCGACGGGAGAAACGCTTTTGACATGTAACGCATAATGATGATTAGTTTCTGAACGTTGACGATCGCAATATTACGTATCAACTTTTCGAGTTAGAATACAAAAAAAAGAAGATAATTAACTGGTCATAAATAAAATTCGTTCAATGGAAGTCTCTTTCAAATTTCTATGTATCTATATAGGTTGTAGGATGGTAGAATGTATAGAAATTGAAATAGATTGCCATTTTTTTTTCCCAGAAGATCGGCATCCACATCGGCGTCGCGTTGATTCTCATAACGTAATATATTTTGAAATATACTGTTTGCATGTCATATATTACATATAAATAAATAAGAATATAATCAGTAAAACGATGCGGGATAGCTTTTTATGCGTTTTGCATCAATGAAGCGAAAAAAAGTATAACAGAAAAAATCCGCCAAAATAAATAAGTTACGATCGTCAATAGGTAGTCTTGCTATAAAATGACAAATTGTTGAGAAAACTTTAAAAGCGATTTTCTGCGTCAAGCTTCGATACTAAATAAATAGCTCGCCCTTATTAAAAAGAAGAAAAAAAGATAATGGACCATACCCGAGGATAGGCTTTGTCGGCTCGTCTATGACTTTTCGAAATTACTTAATATCAAATCTCTAATGTTTGTACGAACGTTAAATTTTCTACCATAGAGAAAGATAAAACTGATTTTTCGAGAAAAGACGTATTGGAAACTAGTGGACTCACTACTACATATCATTTTTTAGAAGAAGAAATTAATTTTTATAAAATATATTTCGTAGGCGGCGCGAAGGCGATATCCCAGTACGCTAGGTCGCTAACGAAAAAAAATCATATATATTTTGTTATTTGCGATTGCTATCGTAAGTATTTTTCTTATCATATACATAAACAAATCGATTGATCGACAAAGAGTTTCCCCGGGTGAAAGGCGATATCTCGCTCTGTAACGTTGTAACCTACATTGAACTGCGATTTGATTAAAAAAAAAATGTTAAAGAAGTATGAAACGAATGGTCCTCATTATGAGCTTTCCTATACTACTACTATATTTTCGCACGTGCATCACTATTGTATAACGGATTAGCCCTTTCGATAAAGGATGATGAAAAAAGTAAAAAGGTGTACGCATTATATATCATCACTTATACTCGTCGTGTAAACAAGTAAATAAAAAGCAAAATGAAAAGTTTCCGCAGAAAACCACGTATTTTCGAATTCGCTACAGCGTATGGTTACTTTCGACCTATATATTATATTCTTCGAGGCAATATTCATCTTGTTCGTAGTTATTGCATTTTTATTAACTACGAGGATAATCCTTATCACCAGACTTCGATTTTGTATTTTGGAAATCGAAATAAAAGAAAGAAATGGAACCTCGATGTATTGATCTCGAGCTCGGCACAGCAAAGATTGTTACAACAGTTTTCAGTTTCTACCTAATCCTATACTTGGTTAGCCTTGTAATTTCACCTGATTTAGTGTTTGATTTCATAACTGATAGTACATGTTACTCTGCATATTTATTTAATAATCACACTTAAAAAAAAGCTTTTAATGGAACAGCTTTCTTATTCCTGAATTTGATAATAATATAACGATTAGATGGTTTTTAGCAATCTTTGTTGATTGGAGCAGCGGTCAAACATCGGAATGGATGTTAATCGGCCTCTTAGCGCCTTATGTCTGTATATTTTATGAAGATATCACAAGAGAGAAAGCGAGAGAGAAAGAGTGCGACAAATATTATTGTGCCACAATGCGCTGCTCCTAAATGCTCCTAAAAATATTTTTTTTTTTTTCATTGAGCGATACACTTCGAGCGGTAGAATCGACGCGCTCTGCGACATATTTCTGGAAAGGTTAAATACACATATTCTTTCCATGATTTTGTAAATAAATGATATGGTAAACGCGACAGACAATTGCTTTTACTCGAGGGCACATGCTAATGCTTCAACTCGGACATTGACTTCAATCATAAATGCCATATTTTTATAAACGAATATTCTCTTTTATTATGCAAACAAAATATAAGCTTAAATTTATTATAGCACAAAAATATTTTTTTCCGAAGTTAAATAATGATGTAAATGAAAAAAGGAGCGATGTGCACAAACATATTTTATGAATAATTTAAATATTATTGAGATTAAATACATCTCAGATCTTCAAAAACATCAAGTAATATCATGAATTTATTTTTATTAAATGAATACAATAATAAAAATATGGCATGGATAAATATAAATGTCTTAAATAGCAGAATTAAAAATTGTTGCATTTATTGTAACTGTAAATGTAATTTTTAATAGACATAGTTTGAGTATATAATGAATTAAGTTGGAACATTATCTAACAATTTACGATCTATTTCCAGTAAAATATGAATTTAGACTCTAATATTATTAGTGACCGAGTTGTAACATAAGTTCAAAGTTACATTTTTCGAAAGCACAAGTTTGTTGTTACAACGAGACTGTTTGAAGAATCGCAAAGTTTGAAATAATTATTGATTGCCACATACTTTTCAATCACATGAATAATAATTGTTGAATATGAAAATGAAACTTTAGAAATTGTAAAGTAATGGTATACGTAAAGAGAAATTAAATGTTAATCGAAGGTAAATAGTTGATAAAACTGTTTCTTGTAAATTTCTCTTCATCTAAAGATCAAGTTATTTCAATATTTTTTATATCTATGATACAATTATCTTCAATACATTCCAATCTTCGTACTTTCCTTCTTTGATCGAAAATGTGAAGAAAAGAGAACGAAAGAAAGAGATGATATTTTTGCACCAAAATAAAAGGCGAACGAAGAACTATAAAAATACAACTATCTGTAATAATCGAGTTGCATGGCGTCACGATTCTACTGCGAGATTATAGTAAAAAAAAACAAAGTAAAATAAAGTACTAAAACATAAAAATATGCGTAATGCTACGAAAGAAAAAGAGTTATTGTAAAAGTAATGAAATCGCTAAAGATACAACATTGTAACTATCAACAATGATAAGTAATCTAAAATCTATAATGATTATAATTATTATTATCATTATTATTAATTATAAATATTATTATTCTTACTATCGGTAAACTTTCTTATAATCTGTCATAGACTACTACAGATTAGAGCAGTAAAACGACACATAATGATATTTTTCTGCTCTGACCGTAACTATTTGTGCACGTATAAAAAATGCCGACGAGAACTTCTACCTAAACTACAAAAAAAATATTATGAAAGATTTAAAAAAAAAGCTATATTCTTCTCTTCTCACATTCAGTTGTACTGAAAATGAAACTTTGCGTGGCATTTGCGATATGCGTATATGAGTCGAGCAAATTTGTGAGACGATTGTGCGGAAAAAGCGAGCGATGCGAAAAGTTCACATTTTTACTATAGCCAGTGTTCTAGCGGGTTTTTCTCTTAACTTCTATTACAAAGAAAAAAAGTAAAAAAATGTTGTTCTCTCGTTAATAAAAATCTGTCAAAATGCCCCAAACACATTCCTGACTCTCACCTCCTTTCAAGGGAGTACATACGAACTTTATTTCTTTTCAAAAAGGAAATATAAACATTTCTTTTAAAGTTCATTTTTTTAGCTTCGATATCTCGTGTCTGCTCCCTTAAATCGATAGATGCTTAAAAAACGAATCTTTATTTTAAGTGCTTTCGCCGCAATGAGTGAATGTTTTATAGAAAAAAAAAGAAATTTTCGCATGTGAGCGCGAACCGTTGATTACAAACGTAAGTGTGGTGTAAACGGTTCAGTGATATAATTGAGAGAAAAAAATAATACGATAAACAAATTACACAGAGGTAAATGACGCAAAGCAGACGTAGTTAAAATTTTGTTTATTTCGACGAATACACACGTTGATTCATTTTCATTGTGCAATTTAATAACGGCGGTTACGTTGTGTAAATAAATTACATTTTAAACATGACCTATTTCATCTTCATTAAAGCGAACTTTCAGTTTTGTTTATCATTTTTACTTGAAAAAATCATACATCTTTGAAATGTGTAAGTAGTTTAAAATTTAAAATTCTATGTTTTAATTTTCTTATTCAAATTTTATAAATCATTCAAACATTTAAAAATTCTTTATTATTTTTACTATCATTTCAAAGTTTTTCTATTTCATAGTGACACTATTTTTATATTTTTTGTTTTTTAATTAAAACATACTAAAATATTCTTTCAATATGCCAGTAATTAAATTTAAGAACTCATTCGTTTTATCGAAATGATCCGCAGTACAATTTCGTCAGCATTTATCACTTTCACTTGCCATTAATCACAAATAGAGAAAACGACAATAAGATTTTTCTTATTACTATCTAAAGATGGATTTTCATTCAACGTATGTAGTAAATGTAGTAAGTATTTATACTTGTTGGTAAATTTATCACTTTAACGTAATAAATGGTCAAATCTCATAATAAATGTTCAATTATGAATCGAAAAAATTCAGTGGGTATGTCTTGTTTTTATTGTATTCTCTGTCCTAATAATATTATATACATGTTCGTATGTTATCTTACACTATTTTTTTACATTTATGGTTTTAATTATTTAATGTTTAAAATTTCTACTTATTTATCAATTTAAAAAAATCTATGTATCTACAATTTTATTAGCATTTTACAATTTTACAATTATATAAATTTAGTAGTATAGGGTTACCTTCAAGAATGCATGTATCTATCAATTTAAGTAGATAATTCCAGGTTCAGCAAGACAATGTAATTTTTTGTAGCAAATTCTGAATTCATTTTATATTGCATTATTTTTTAAACGACAATTTCTTTTATTTGTTTAAAATTTTCAATATGAATAAAAAAATCTATTTGTTAGACTTGCCTCCAGCTTGAGCACAAATTGCGGGGCCAATCCATACATGTAATTTAAATGGGATAAAGAAAATTTAAGGAAAATTATAACTGCATAAAAATATTGCAGTTATAAATTTAGAAATAATTATCTATTTTTCACAAAAAATCGGACCCAGGGTGTGAACAGTTTTTAACTTGTTAACCTTTAGAGGGCCGGGATTTTGGGGAGAAAATTCTCCTCAGAAAATTAGGACAAAAGGTATCTTATATCATTGATTGAACATAGACAAAGTGTCGATAAGGAGATGAGCCAAAATTTTGGCTTTCTGGCCCTCTCAAGGTTAATTACCTAAAAAATGCACTTGTAAAAATACGGAATAGAGGAAAATATTGGTTTTCACACATACTTTGAAGCGTGCACCTATCTCACAAATAAATATTAAGCATGCAAATAATGTTTCAACATTTACATTAGGATTAAAGTTATGTTAAATTAAATTAAAGTTATTAAAGAAATGTACTTGCAACCGCTAGAGATTAAAAAAAACATTTGTATCAAACAGTAAATTCATGTAGAAAAGTACTGTTTAAACGATAATATTTACCTTTCGAAAAACTTGAGGGATCTTTTTAAATTTAAAATTTTACGTTTTGTACGACTATACAAATTCCTATTAGCGCCTGTTCAATATAGATCCGATCTCCTTTATTTTCTTTATATAATATTTTCAATTACTTGTCTCTTAAGTTTATCGCTTAATTTTTTTATTAGTGCTGTAGGAGACGAGAACTTTATTTTTTCTATTCAATAATTAAATTTATTTGCATTCTGTTTAAACTTAAGTTATGGTCAAGTTTCAGAAAATTATCATCAAGCATGTTAACTTTTAACTTGTTTATTAAATAAAAAATATAAATTATAAACAATTATTTGTTAAAATATAACTATATTAAGGTGGTTCCGGCAAATTGTGAAAATAGATAAGAAAAAAAAAATACATTAAAATAGTTCAGATTTTTGTAAAAAAAAAATAAAAATTATAGTTCGTTATATACTTGTACATTCAAATTGAACTCATGTAATTGCATGTATTTTTAAGAGAATCACTGAGCGTCCCTCTAAAGGGCCTTTTAAGGATTCAGGGCAGCGTACCTGAACCACCTTAAGGACGCTCTTTCGCTAAGAGGCGAAAATAAAGGGTGTCTCGAACGGTCCCGCATACTATTAGAGATATTTTTTCATATAAAGTTATCAAAAGCATAAATAAAGGCAATTATCTATTGATTATTTCGTAAACTGTTACAAAACACTAATAAATAAGAAATATTATTTAAATTAAAAGCTAAGGCAAATTTTCGAATTAGTTTCTTTATAGCTTATAGAATATATATCTTTTTTTTAGCAAAAAATATTGGACAGAACTATTAAAAATATGAAAATGTATAAAATAAAAATATGTGCTGTCATAAGACTCTGTACTAATACATTTAAAAAATCAAATTTTAAAAATTTCTGATCTTTGTTTTTTGATCGTTAATTGCCCTAATATTTTGCAACGATTATCGTGTAGACCCTACAAACAATTTACTTTAGTTTTATGGAAAAATATTGTCTTTTGCGAAAAAACGTCCTTAAATCAAAGGTCTTATTAAGAACAGAGTACAGGCTCATAAGGTAATGTAACTTATTTTTTTTTATATAAAAGAGTTATTTTTATAATGTACTTTAATTTAAAAATGATTATTTTTCTTCTATAAAAATTACAAAGAATCATAATTATACAAAGGAATTTTGATACAGATTAGCTATAGTAATTAAATAAAATCAATATCTGCTGAAAATGTTTCTTTGTAAAAATATATTTATCAGTATTCATGTATTTGTTTTACATATTTCTACTATGTACAAACTGTTCATACCTTTGTCACTTGTAATTAACCAAGTGTATCTTTTTAAGAATTTTTAAAATAATCTTAAAACAAAGATATAAAGCAATTTGTATCAATAAGACTTAAACCGACATAATTTAGCATCTATTTTTGGATTATTTTCTGCAAGAGCTGGGAAAGGATAGGTACTTGCAACCCGTATAGGCAAAATGAGAACTTTTCAAATTTCAAGATAATTTTCAAAACTTCAAACGTTTTTTTTATTAAATTCTTTTCGCTGGGTGGAGCAGGAGAGTATATCAAAATCACAATCCTAAAGACTCATCCAAATGACCAGTCAAACCAAGAACGGCAATTAATTCATATCAAATTCCGCGCTTCTCATCCCGATCAACTGCTGCCAACCAAATCCGCGCCTGAATTCCTACATCACGTCTAACTATTCAGTCTCTCAGCACACAGTCTCTATCCCACATGCTGCAACCCATCCCATTTATCTAACTAACAATCGGCTCTAAGTTACATATCCTCGAGTACACAGCCTCCACCGACGACGACGACGACGACGACGTCGGTATTTCCTACAAAGTCCCATAGCTAGAGCCTCTCCTCTGCAGGCTCGGTTCGCGCGCGCGCGCCACTCGTCAGCAGAGCAGAAGAGCCAGGCGCAGTGTGTCCCACGCTACGTAATCGAGTGCGCGCAGAGAGATTACACGCACAGTGCCAGCCAGACCTTGCTCTCTCTCACACGACTGGGAAAATGCTCACGGTACGCAGAGCGAAAATATCGCGTGATCTCGCGCGCATTTTTTTTTTTTTTTTTACTTCTTTCGGATTCTTTTATCTCTCTTTCTTGCTCTTTCTCTGAGGCGTGGGTGGCTAATATGGCGAGCGTTGATTATTTTTCTCTGTTCGCAGACGGTCGTCAGGGCTATCGTGGCCAGGCGCTCGTTCTCCACCTCGAAATGGGCGGCCGCGCAGCAGGTAAGAATTATTTTCGCCGTTGGGCTAACATAACCTAGAGAGCGGCTGACTCGCGCTGACCCATTACTACTTGCTGGAGTGAGATAATGATGTGGCAGGCTTCTTTTTTTCGGGACTGACCGGAGGATTATTCGAAGAATTTATGAAATTGATGAATGGATTGGATGGGCTCGTTGAGCTCTGAGGATGGTTGAGCATTTGGTTTTTCTTTTTGAGATTAATCTTTATGAAGGACGCGGAAAGGTCACTTGTTTTGCTGCCGTTAACGTTTTCTTATCAGTGAAAAATTTGAATTATTCTTGTTTATGAAATTCTGTAGCGGTTCGGTTTTTTGGGTCACGGTTTTTCACAGTTTTGAGTAAGTGGCTGTCTTGGCTTACAGAGGAAGCTTGCTTTATTCAGCACAAATTTTTCTGCTTTGTTCTATTTAATTTTCGGACTAAAGATATGTCAATTTTACAAATTTTAATTATTCAGTGTAGCTATAAGAATTAAACAGTAGAAATTAATGACTGGATTTGTTGTGATAATGAATTTAAGAAATCTGCTTAGATATTAAAATTATTGATGCGTCAATCTGTCAATCATTGTAAAGTGTTATTGCATGCTCATTATTGGATGCTATCCAAGCTTTATATTTCATTCATCATTATAAGAAACTGTCAATACAAGAGTAAACAATATTCTATAAAAGATGTTCAATCCCTAGCTAATATTATAACATTATATTCAAGAGATAAGCAAATGTTAGAAATCATTATTAAACAATACAAAAGCTAATTATCTGAATTAAAATAAGTCATTTTGAATTTAGATGACTGTACGAGATGCCTTAAATTCGGCGATGGATGAAGAAATGGAAAGGGATGAAAATGTGTACCTAATGGGTGAAGAAGTTGCTCAATACGATGGAGCTTATAAAGTATCTAGAGGTCTTTATAAAAAATATGGAGAGAAACGAGTCATTGACACTCCCATTACGGAAGCTGGTTTTTGTGGTATAGCTGTTGGCTCTGCTATGGTTGGATAATATAATCAAAATTCATGAAAATTTCTTTTGTAATGAAAAAATTGTAACTTTTTAAATTGTTATCTTTTCATTTATAGGCTGGTATTCGACCTATCTGTGAATTCATGACCTTCAATTTTGCCATGCAAGCTATTGACCATATTATTAATTCTGCTGCTAAGACCTTTTACATGTCTGCAGGACAAGTGAATATACCCATAGTATTTCGTGGACCTAATGGAGCTGCCGCTGGAGTAGCAGCTCAGCATTCACAATGTTTTGGAGCTTGGTATGCTCATTGTCCAGGTTTAAAGGTAATCAATATTTGTTATATTAAAAATTTATATTACTTTATAACTTATAAAAAAGTAAATACTAAGTAACTGCTAAATAAAACTTTTAAGGTCATCTCTCCCTACAATAGTGAAGACTGTAAAGGTCTGCTAAAGGCTGCCATTCGAGATCCAGATCCAGTAGTGTTTCTGGAGAATGAATTACTTTATGGTGTTCAGTATCCTATGTCTGACCAAGCTTTATCGAAAGACTTTGTCCTACCTATTGGAAAAGCCAAAGTTGAACGGGTGGGCAAGCATATTACACTGGTAGCACATTCCAAAGCAGTTGAACTGGCACTGGAGGCTGCCAATGAGCTAGCTGGAAAAGGTATCGAAGCAGAGGTCATTAATCTTAGATCTTTGAGGCCACTTGATGTAGACACGATTCTTCAATCAGTTGTGAAAACAAATCATTGTATTAGTGTTGAACAAGGCTGGCCAACATGTGGTATTGGTTCTGAAATTTGTGCCAGAATTATGGAAAGTAAGTAATCTTGAATTTATTTAACTAATTTATTGTAAATGAGCAAAAGTAAATTAATTTTTTTAATATATATATATATATATACACTCATAATAACTTGATCATTAATGTTTTTTAATAAATTTTTTAAAATGTAAAATACTAAAAATATATTTTTTTACTAGACTCTATTTTATTATTTTATATTTATTACTTAGGTGAAGTCTTTTATCACCTTGATGCACCAGTAATTCGAATAACTGGCGTAGACGGTCCCATGCCTTACGCTAAATCCTTAGAAATAGCAGCATTGCCAGTGCCAGCGGATATAGTTAGGGCGACGAACAAACTTCTTGGAGTCTCACAGTAGTAATGACAAAAGTCCAAGATGCAATCTTAGGAGTAATCATGGTTCAAAAATTCACTTTAAGATCCCTTCCTTCAACTCCCTTAGGTCCATTTTAATTCTCTCCTTACCCTTAATTCCTTTGCTTTTCGCTTTTGAAAAGCTTGTACAAACTTTATAATCATTACAGAGAAAAAGTGAGAGAGAGAAAAATGCTTTAGTAAAGGTAAACCTTAGGAAAATAATTAATTTACGAATTAAATAAAAATATTAAATTATATAAACCACACCTTCAAAAGGTTATCGGTATTGTATATTTTAATTTTGAACTGGGCGATAAAACAATTGGGTAATTTGTTAATAAATTTGATCAGTAATTGTTTAGCCGAGTTTTACGAATCAAATGTTCATTTAGCAATAAAGTAAAAAACTTGAAAAATGCAGCACCTATTTTATCAATTTTTTTTTTTAGGAATAAAATTTGGTCTTAAGATTATTTTTGGTTTTCAAGTTTTGTTCAAAATGATGTATTATACAACAATGTTATTGCAGCATTGCAGCAATTATTTGTGATTGAATAATATAAAATTTGTATTATCGTAATAAGTCAAACTAGCATGTTATTTGAATAAGTTTTTAAGAAGGCATAAAATCATTGATAAAATAGGTCTCTAGCATCTACCGCAAAAGATTGGCGTTGATTCGTATAAGATGGAAAAATTTAAATGCCGATTAAGAATCATGTAAATTAAAAAAACAATCGGCATATAATGAGCTTGCAACAGAACTTGTGGGCTGCATTTGTTTATTAATTATTTATTACAGAAAAAAATAAATTGTAATATACATATCTTATGCGTTTTTTGATTTTCTTTTATTATCCTATAAATTCTATGTTTTCCAACACATTCTCCTTTTCCAAATCGGTTTTATCCAAATCTAATTGTCATGTATGATACATACGTAGCAAGCAACTAGTCACTACCTTCATGTATCGTTCAAAGGCATCCCTCAGTTCATTTTCTCTATTAAGTGAAAAATGTCCAATATTACGAAAATTCTTTTAAATTATTGTTATATTATTAAATTTAAATAGTGTTTTTAATTCTATTGATATAATCAGTACAATTATTTTTAAATGAATTAAATTAACACTCATGAAGTTATAAGTTTTTACCTTAAAACATCCATATCAAGTGCACATTGAGTAAACGCAGCAAGGAAATTACGAAGATCTGCATGAGACCAATTGATTTGCTTCCAGGGTTCAATACATCTTTCTACTAATTCAAGAAAGAAAAATCTCAGCTCTCTAGTTCGATGTAAATTGCAAGCTATACCAATTAATGCTCTTGAGTATGTTCTGAAATTTACATCTAACTCTTGATACACTCTTTCTAACATCAAAGGTTTTAATTTTATGCAAACCAAACTGAAATAAAAAATATAAATTTTCACATAATACTCTAATGTATTATATAAAAATTAATACCTTGTACATCAAAATTAAAACTCACTGCTTGTGATGTTTTTCATTTTCTAAAAGTATTCTGCACTCTGGTAATTCAAGAAGAAATTCTCTATCAAGATCAGTATCAAAATATTCGGAACCAGTATAACGGTAAGTCCATGTGGTCATCATAATGTTGGAACAGTGATATAAATCCGGAAAAGTTAAATATTGCAGTTTTCTCTTACTCATCTCAAATCGAAGGCATATTATAAATACTACAGCTGCGTATCTCCTACATAATATTAGTATCCCATACATAATAATCAAGGTTATCATAAATAATTCATTTTATGGTGAATAAACATACTTAGCTAACTCATCGGGAAGTAAAAAATGTTGCTTAATATTAGTTACTAAAGAACCAGGGAGATCCTCAACTACTTTAAATACTCTTTTTACATTGTCATACTGCCTACGACAACTTTTTAATGTAACTCCAGTCTTTTCAGAAACTTCTTCCATATCTTTTCTATTCTTGGAGGTAAGTTTTTTGCCAACAAGTTCTCTTGCTACGCTATCATTAAACTCATAATACCTGAAAAATAAGTTATTTTATAAAAAAAAAAAAGAAATAAAAACGAATCTTTTAAGTATAGGCTCTTACATTTCAATTAACATCTGACTAGTTTGTGGCTCTATCTGAAAAGCCAATTGTTCGCTTGCCAGTTTCGTTGGAGTGTGCAATAACTTCTCAAGAAGAGAATAAGTACGGTAATGGTCCAGAACATCTGAAGCAACCAGTTCGATTGGTGCATTCGTTTGCTGACAAATTCCTCTTTGTTGTAAAATATTAACTGCATCGCTGGCTGTTGATTACAAGTTGGTTAAATAAAAATAAGTATAGATAATACTAAAAATCTGAATGCTAAATATACTCAAAAGTAAGTTGAAGGTAGGTCAAAATCATTTCCTGATAACATATAATTAAATTGATGAACTATAAACTTACATGAATATCCATCTACCCAAAGTTGATAGACTTCAGGATCGACAAGTGTGTAATTACTAATAAATACATCAACTTCTGACAGCATGTTTGAGGTTATACTTATTCGTAACCATACATCCGCTCATTCGCGTAAAAGAAATACTTTAAAAAAATGCATTTTCGTAACAAAGTTACCGTGATAAAAAGCAGTTAATACTAGAAATGGATTTAAGTGAACATTGCAAGTGATTAAATCGTTAATGTAAATGCAGATTATTTATAACTTGACACTGCTCCAATTTGAGCAGTAAAATGCACAGCAGACGAGAAAACTGCGTCTGCGCGCGTAAAACCAAGTTATTTAAAGTTAACATGTAAGTACCGAATTATAAGAGGTGTTTTACATTTTTGTTTAGAGTAGGGAATAAACTTTATTTACAGTGAAAATTTCAAAATTGTTTGCTTACATTTTTTTATAAAAAATTATATAACGTTTTTTAGGTTATTTTGCTTTTTCAAAGAGAAATTTATTTGTTGTAGCGATGTTTTCAAAATTCGAGTTTTAAATGAATTTTAATATACTTGAGTCTTTTTTTCCAAAAATATAAGTAGTTATCGCAGTGATGTCTTTCTGTATGTATTTGTGTGTATAGGTGTGTGACAAATTTTTGTTTTTATTATACCTATCTCTTGAACGTATTTATTGTATAAGTTACATTAAACAGGTATTGAAGATCTGATCTAGAACTGATCAGATTATGATGCCAATTGAATAATATAAACTGCTTATGGCATTGAAACATTAAAAAATATATTTTAAAAAATTGTAAAAATTAGTAAAATTTTGTTGCTTTTTACAACTTTTATGTAGAAAAACTATAGTTTTTTTATAGTTTTATAAAATTAATTTTCTTTTCTTCATTCAAGTCAATGAAATGGCTAGTTTTTGACCATTTTATAACTTATAAGCCTACATTATATTTTCTATTTTAAAATTAATCATTAAAAGGGTATTAAATAAAATGAATTCTTGATAATTTCATTTTTTCTAAAAAATCAATTAATTAGCCTTTTCAGGTCATATTTTGAAGATGTTAAATTTTCACGGAGTTTACCGTCGGCTGTATCGAGATTGTGTCATTCGATATATAGTATCACCGTTCGGATTTAGTCGGGAATAGAGCAGCCGTGGAACTCGTGCTTATACATGTGAGCTTAAAGAAGGTCTGCTCAATAGCAAATTTTTGCTCCAATGAGCAAAAATCTGATGATAATATTCGATAAACCACATTGCTGGTGTAACTACTATGAGCTACTATACCACATTTAGCTCTGCACACTCCAGATATTTGTGACAAGATCACTGGACTTTGTCTATCGAATCTACTGGGGGAGTTTGAGAAGAAAACTTTTCACTACAGTAATACAAAGTAACTCTGTTGTTGAAATGTTTGGATGATCATTTAGATACATTCTTTTTGAAGTACGAGAGTTTAAGTTTGTAACCGTAAACTTGATTTGTGATATCACTTAATTTATTTGTATTGATCTGGGACAAAAAATGTACATTCTTCAATGCTGATTTTTCTTTTCTTGGCTACTGTTAAAATATTATTTTTATATTCACTATATTTTCATATAATCAGCAGCATTAATTATCACCATTTGTAAGTATTGTGAATTAGTTGTGGGAAGAGGGCTAATTACTTGTATAGTGGTAAAATTGTACACATTGAATCGTACATGTATTGCATTTTTTATATAGTCATTGATGTTTTGTAACTTTGTAGTATTATAAAAGCTGATAAACATTGTTACCTGAACATTGATTAAAAAATGAAAATTTTTTTGTTGCCTAATAAACTCTAAAAGCTTAAATTAATAATACAGAATAAAAAATAATTTTAATTTTGGTTCCAATTTGTATATTGTAGATAGAATTATTTTCTATGAGTCCAAAATATGTTTCAAAACAATAAGCTTATAAAAAATACTATATGTCTTGATTAATTTTGTCAAAAAGGCTTTCATTTTTTTAAAATTTCAACAAGCAAAAAATTAAAATAAAATAATGTACAAACGAGCCTCTCTCTCCCTTTCAAATCAAACTTGACAAATAAAACCTGTAAGTTGATAATTATTACTTGAAAGCACGTGTACCCGAGATGAAGACATATATATTTACGAATGCTAACTCAACAGCATTTTAGTGGATAAATAATTATTGTACCTATATCAATTATTAATTTCCATATTTTCAAACAATACTTAGCGTAATGACTCAGAAATACTAAAACACTTTTGACGTTCTGAATTGTAATTGAAAAACACTATTGGCACGAGATGAAAAACGGACCCTAGTTGAAATACTTTCCTCAAAGATGCTTGTGTTTTCACATATATGTAATTACGAGCGCTTCTGTGGAGCGCGATACGGTTCCGATCGTGAAAAGGTCAGTGAGATGTTACGTGTTGCGGTATGTGTGTTGCATACGTGTAGCCCGGAGCACGCCGCTTTATCTTCACTAATACATTATTTACATTTTTCCCCAACAATCTCATGCTTAATTAAAGTAATCGCTTTGGACTTTGAAACGAGGAGTCGAAAGCAGGGCTGAATTTAACGTAATGGCTTTTGGAAAATTCGCGATTCTTTAATTTGTAGTACTTCCTGATACGTTTTATTTTCAATTGGTTATCTATTGTCAGCGGAATAATTAGGCGTGATGAACAGTAATGATCATCGAATACACTTAATTTTTGTGCAATGAAAAATAGTAATTGATATCTTTAATCTAAAATAATTATCATTGGGGGTATTTATGGTTAATACAGTTGGAATAAAGAAAAAAAATAGTCAATGTTTTAAAATGTTTTAATTAGTGGTTCGAAATGATACGTGATTATTGCATTATCTGTTTTACACATTTATCTAGCGGCGCTGCAAATTGCGCTTTTGCTAATATACACTTAAGTACGCATCTCGAGCTAATGTAAAAGTTTTATCATCGATCATGACAAGTAACAACGTACACAAAACACATGCATTAATTTGCTTGAACCATCGCATTTACTACACATTCTCGTATCATTCTCTTAATTGAGGTTGCAAGTTCAGACGTTGCTCCATTAATTACAATTTTCCTTTGTCAACGCTAAACAACTAAAGGCAATACCTCATTAGGATCAAGCGAATTTGGGAACATTTTTATTAATCAGTTACATTCTTACCACCTAGTTTTACAATTTTAATAAAGTCACTGTGACGTACCCAAAATTTGTTCACATTGCACGACTAGTTAAAAAAAAATTTTTCTCTAATGTCCTGCAATAAAGAACAAATAAATCGATTAAAAATAAGCGCGATATATTTACAAGGTGCCGAAAAAATCGACTACAACAAACGTTAAAGTTCCCTTTTAGAATTTAAAAAAATTACAGCAGAAATCGCTTCTCTTGTGCTTGATGCAAAAAACATTGATTAACAGCTGTTTATGTAGCAGTGAGTTCTTCGATAACGACATCGAAGTTTAAACGCTTTAGTTAATTAAATATTGTTTTACTAAAAGATGCGTTACTCTATAAAAATTTATTCGTGTCATTAAATTTATTCAGAAAGTTTTACTATTTTCTTTAATGTCTATTTAAGTATCAAAAACATTTTTTTAATTTGATTTTTCTTCAAAAGGATTAATTAACGATTTGTGCGCAATTAAACTGCTTTTAAAAAATCAAAAAAATTATTTTGGCACTCGTAAGATAAAGAAAATGAAGTGATGTGAAAAAAATGTTAATTAATAATTAAATTAGATTTTAGTAATAAATACATTGTATGTTATGCGATACGTTCGTTAACTTTCTAAAAATTTAATGAGTTGCTTTTCAACAAATATGTTGCTGAAAATGTTTAGAGTAATGCATATAAAATTTGCTATTCTGTTATTTAATTAAGTAAAAATCGAAAATAACGTTAATCTTATTTATAAAATCAATAAAAAATATTCATAGAAATTTTATAAAATATATCTAGATGCTAGCATTACTTATAAATGCTTTAAAAAATTTTAACGCTGCAACGTGAATTGTCATCTTATTTTAATATTTGTTCACGTATTTATTAAATGTTTTGCACACATTAGAATAGACATTCACGTTGCGGGAATATTAAGATAAATACTGTTTTGTTAGGGACACAGGAATTTAATCAATGATTCTCCTTTAATGAAAAATAAAGAAAATACTTTAGAAAAATAAATATTTTATTTCTTTTTGTTACATAAAATAATTATTTTGATAACTGAAGATTTTATGTAAATTAAAGAAGATCATTGATTTTTTTCAGATAGCGATTTAACTGTTTACATTAGAATATGGTTCCGTATGTGCATTCTTATGTCCCATGTATTTGTACATTTATTAAAAATCCGTAAACTTGTGGACGAGAAATATTATCGAGTGTAATAAAAAACCACAAGTACAATAGTTTTGCTGAAATGCATTTTTCTGTAGTCTAAACTTATATTACCTTGCCGTCAGCAGGAGACTATAATATTTTAAGAAAATTTTAATAATTCTTTGAAAATTGACATTCTCAATCGGTCACGAAATTCGAATAGCTTTTCAGTAGTCTCTATCGCATTTGCGAATACAAAAAACAAAAAGACAGAAAAAAAATTAATAAACGAAAAGAAAACCCGTGTTGAAATCAGGTTAACAACAACTCCACAATAATCCGCAGTGGCCGCGTTGATCTGAGCAGGACGACGGGCTCGTTTTCGATCGTCAATTGGCCAGTAGGTTGCTCTACTCGTCGTCCGGCAATCTGGATCACATGCAGCCGCATGCCTCGACCACCATGTTAGGCAGAGTCTTCTGCGTGATCGTGTTGTTCGAGTCGACGTAGAGCAGCTGAATCGGCGACAACTGTGTAGGCGAGCAGCAGGGGACTATCTCGTTCCTCCGATGAAAGGCTTTGCCGCGTGCCAACAACTTCTGCAAAACGCAAACGTCACGGTTTTTTTTATCTGATAGATTGATGTTTCGCTTGGCTTTTTTGTGATTCGCCTCTGATTTATTTTCGTCATTTTCTATATGTGTCCATTAATGCGTAATGATGTAATTATGTTTTTTTTCTTGCCGTTCAAAACAAAAAAATATATGATACGAGAAAATGGCCGAGTACGGTAACCGAGTTGCTTAAGATTTTACGCTTCGGATGAACTTTTATGTATTTAACGTAATCGTTAAGATAAGGGGAGAACCTGTATTAGCAGGATTTTATTTTTATCTCGTTATATAGAAATGCATAAGCTTGGCGAAAGTTTTTATCTGAAAAGCGAGCTATCTTTTAAAAACTCTGATATTTTCTGGAGACTACGACGCGGAAAATACTTTGGCGACTTAAATTTCCAGATCATTTAATATTCAATATTACGGATAACGAGAAAATGATAAATAAGTTTTACACGCGACTAAAATAAGTTCTGTTTTTAATAAAGCTTATCGCAGAATTCTACGTAGTATATTACAAACAGAAAATATTATTTTAGAACACAAACTATTCAAGCTGTTAATTTTAAGGCGGTATTTAGCAAATACTTCATGTTTTAATTTCTTATTATCGAGTCAAACTGAAATTCCAGCGAAGTATATTGCGTAAAATATAAAACTTTGCAAACCAGAACTACAAAAATCGTACAGTTTCTCAATTTTATAAACCATAAATCAACTCTCA
>JAPYZA010000419.1:0-29462 GCA_030522685.1 Eupelmus azureus
AAAAAAAAAACTCACTCAACATAAAAATCAATCCTCCACCTTCCAGCACATGGCGACCTACTCGCCGATCTCCTGCCGATCGGCCCGCACTTCAGCCCTCTCCTGGCGCCGGCGCGAGTCCATGTCCTCGTCGGCCGGCGCCTCGTCGGTCCGCCGCCTCATAGCCGCCGTGCGCACCGCGCCCTCCGGTCCCAGGCCGCCGAAGAAGGCAGTTCTCCGTCACTGCGCCGCTGTGCTGCTGGGCCACGCGAGCTGGTCGGCCGCCACGCTGCCGATGTTCCCGCTGCAGGCTGGACTCGGGGCGTTCGAGCCGCAGCTGGGGCCGGTCCTGCTGGCGCTGCTCTTCGCCTCGGCGACGCTGGCCAGCTGCTTCGCGCCGATAATCACGCAGAAGCTGGGCACGAATATCGTCATCTGCCTGGGCCACCTCATTACCATCGTCTTCGTCGGAGTGCATCTGTATCCCAAGTGAGTATATAGGTGGGATGAAGGTTTGTGGCATGGTTTTGGCTTGGTTTTTGGGCTGGGAATGTCGTTTGACTAACGTCTGGCTTTTATTTATTCTCGAATCAGTTAAGTTTCTGTGTTTTGAATAAAAAATGAATACTTGATTCCAGGAAAGTACTTTAGTCAGTTTATATATCATAAGTTTAAAAAATAATTCTTCATGGAACAAAAGTAAATGTTTACTCATTCATCGTCCATAAAACGAACGCATAAAAACCTACATTTCCCATCTTTTTTTATACCGCACTCGACGGCTCGAAGTAATGTCAACATCAGCGGCATCCTGTCGCAGTCATTATACCTCAATTTCCCAAAGTACTCGTAAGCTCGCTCGGGAAGCTGCTTACGCGCCGAGATCGAGCGTATAAAGCATAAAAGCCGTATAATCCCGCAAAAGACTTAATCGTCCCCGTGGGCGATAAAAGCTTTTTTACAGCGGCCCATTCGAAAATTAACAGCCTCGCTCGAATGCTATAGCGCGCTTCCGAGTATTAAAGCTAAAAGCTCGTAAACGACTCGTAAAATCAAGTCGAGGAAACAATGAGCATGTCTAACGGTAAAAAACAATCGGCATTATATTTCCCATCGCCTCGGCTGTTATACTATATCATATGCACTGAGTCGGGTCTAAACTTCGTGGAATCATACCTATATATATATCTTGTGTTATAATGTTTACAGATGGTACGTGCTGATGCCGAGCTACGCGTTGCTGGGGGTGTGGATGAGTCCGAGCTTCCTGGCTCGCACGTCGCACGTGAATATCTCGGCGACGAGCTTAGGGCTGGTTTGCTCCGATCCTGAGGATCCTGACGAGACCAGGCGGGAGTGCATCCTGAGGCGGCTCAATAGGGGCATCAAGCTCGCTGAGGATATGGGACTTGCCTTTGGTCAGTATTTTTTGAGATTAGAAAGGTATATTGTTTAGATGTGATAAGACGATATAGTGATGATTTTTTTAGTTACTATAAATAAAAATTGTTCGGTACTTTAAAATTCTAAAACCTGAGCGTCTTTTGAGCACATCTGAAATATTTTTCAAAAAATTAGACTAGGTCAGAAAAGTGTTTTGAAGAATTATCGGATTGCTGCTGTGCGCAAAAGCTTCACTGACAAAACTATAAGAGATGATTAACTTTGCGTGACATAAACGAAGACAGCTGTCAACTTTATTAACCATATATCCAAATTTTGCAAATGAACAGCGTCACTTAATGATCGCTCAATAGCGACAGACACAGTAACAAAACCTTCACCCACCCCCAGGCTGCCTGGTCGCCTGGGTCCTCGTCAAGCTCACCGACTCGAGCAGCCTCGGCCTGCCGTCCAGCCTGAGCGAGGGCGAGATCGAGGACACCTGCGGCGCCGAGTACTGCCCGCCCGTCGACGAGAGCTACTTCTACGGCAACGAGAGCCTCCTGCTGCTGCCCACCCTGGCACCCAACACCTCGCGCATGATCGTCAGCGTCTGGCTGGGCCTGGCCGTCCTGGCCTTCGGCATCTCCTGCGCCTTCCTCGACGCGAGGATGAAGGAGCCCCAGGCGGCTGGGCTCCAGGCCGGTCTGCACGAGAGGCCCAGCACTGAGACGCTGCTCAAGTCGGTCAAGGCGGCCTTTCAGGATCCCAAGATGCAGCTGGCCGCGCCGTTGACGCTGTTCATCGGGCTCGAGCAGGGCTTCATCTTCGCCGACTTTACCGAGGTGAGCGGAGCTTTATAACTGTGTCTGTAGGATTGGATAGGAAACTTTTCTTTATATCATTTGGTACACTTTTTTAACAAAATAAAATAAGCGAATTGGCTTTCACGAGAAAATCAGCAGGACAGAATTGAAGCAAACGTTTCTGTTGCAGGCGTACGTGGTGTGCGCGCTCGGCGGAGCCGGCACGGTGAGCCTGAGCTTTCTCAGTCTGGGACTGCTGCAGGCGATCGCCGGGGCCACGCTGTCCATGCTCATGAGGCACATCAGGAGATACTTCGTTATCGGTAAGTATCGAATCACCCGGATTGCTGAATAAAGGAAAAGATATAAAATTTTGTATGATTCCTAAATGCTAATGGTGAAAAAAATTTAGCCGTAGGGTTCGCCTTTCACGCCTGCCTACTGTTGGCCCTGGTCACCTGGAGACCAGCCGGAGACGACCCCGCGCTCTTTCACGTCATATCCGCGGCCTGGGGTGTCTGCAACGCCATCTGGGAGACTCTCATATACAGTAAATCTCGCTCATTCCCTCTAACAAAACAGAAAATCCAAAGCTTTAAAAGAAAACGACCATAACCCTCATATCTGTTTGCCGACAGCGCTGCTGCTGGGCCTGCACCCGGGCTCCTGGCACGGGCCGCTGGCCACCTCGCTCTTCTGGCGCTGGCTGGGCCTGGCCCTGGCCCTCGGGCTCCACGGCCTCGTCTGCACGCGGCTCCGGGTCCTCGGACTGGCCGGCATGCTCGTCCTCTCCGTGGTCCCCTACAGCTGGCTCGAGATAAGACTGGCCAAGCGCGGCAAGAGCCTGGCGCCATTATGACCGCGCAAATCTGGCCAACATCATCAGCATCAACATCAGCAGCAGCATCAGCAGTCGTCTGCGTCGTCGCAGAGGGAGGGCTCGATCAGGCGGAAGGGCTCGCACGCCGACTGAGTCAGGCTCGTTCCATCCGGCTCCTGGAGGAGGCGGAGCACTCGATCCGACGTGACCAGCCTCGCCTGCGGACCCAGGCAGGTGCGCAGCGCGAGCGTCAACGTTATCGTCTGCCACCAGGCGAGGAGCTTCAACGAGGAGGACGAGAGGTGCAGGACCGTAGACGAGGCGGCCGTTAAGAGTTTGAGGATCGATTGAGGGGTGGAGGGTTGAGGGATGGGGAGGAGAGCGGGTGAGGCTGAGTTGATTTTGGGGTGAGGGGGATCCTGATAGAAAATTAACTATATTCTGTCTAGAATTTCTGGTAAGTGCATGTGAAAATGATACTTATCTGCTAAAGTGCTGGGAATACTTTGAACGGAATTTCTAGATTAGTGTAATTTTTACGTGCGTTGAGAAAAAATTCTGCTCAGTATACGGTTAATCATCTATCGGGAGAATGTTGGATTTTTGGTAAATTGTAAATATTGATTTTTGAGGAGATTAAACGAAACTCGCCCGCTCTTCTCTTCACTGGCATAAGAAGTTTGAAGCGCGTCGTAGATTTACACAGCACTATGATTCCTGACAAATATTATTTTTGTTGAATTCCGCGTCATTGTTTACAAGTTTGAAAAGCAATTAAGTTTTTCATTTGGGGCACTTTTACGAGCACATTTATTTATAATTGAAATAGTAATTTTCCAAGAGTATTTTTGAAAAACATTAATACGAGGTATTCTTTACTTCGTGATGATGATATTCCTGTACATTATTTTTTTACGAGGAAACTAACAAGTAGAATCTGTAAAATGGAAAATGATCATTAAAATGAAGTAAACGAATAATCATCTGCATTATTGTTTTTTAAAAACACTCAGAAACGAACATTTCAAAAAATATGTGCACAGTTTAAACAAAATGATGAAATCTACCTATACAGTTGCGAATACAAGTTTTTTGAGGCATTATAAAAAGAATAAGCCACTCAATTTTTCACATAATCAAAACTAAATAAATGTGCTCAATAAAATATAAATATTTGTATGTAAACAATGAGTTTCAAGCAATGCTTTTTTATAAAAAACGATATTTTTGATTGAAAATTATTAACCAATTTCATTAATTTTGACGTAATTTCACAATTATTATTCAGAAAGGCTGTGAAACATTAAAAATCAAATAATTTTACTCACTTTAAAAGCATCAGTGTACATTACCCACAATTGCTATCATCCGAAGTAAAATCACGATATAAAACAAATCGATTAAATTAAACCAAAATCTTTCAAAAAATAAACAATTTACTTAATTAATAAAGTTAAAAAAAACTGGCTTGATCAACTTATAAAAATCGCACAAAACAACTTCAATGTCTGCCAATTTTCGCAATCAAAGGTAGTATTTTTATTGATCTTTTATTATGATAGATGAAATCGTCTCACCTACTGAGGCATGATATTTTTCCTATCTACTAAAGAAAAACCGCACGCGTGCACATCGATGCGAGTCGAAACAAAAAAAATCGAGTGAAAATTAAATAGAGCCTGCATTTAAACCTCCGAAGGGATCGAGAAACAGCGGCTGGATGGAACGTCGGCTTTGATGCATTACAGTGTTGTAACGTTTACATCGATTGAAAAGTAGCTTAGTCAAGAGCGATAAATATATTGAAATATATATATTATTATTGTATACTCAGATAAATAAAGAGAGATTATTATACGCGTACACGGCCAGCGAGAGCCGTGGATATAAATTTTTCAATTGCAATTATTGCACGAGTAGGCTGCGACGAAAGAGGTGAAAATTTTTAGTACATTTTTGCCTTGATACACGTTTTCAAGTAATTACTTACGAGAAGTTTTAGTTTTACAGTAATTTATTGTTTAAAGATGGTTCTTGATTTAAAATTTTTTTTTTTTTTTGATTGGGAATATTTGTATTTTAAAATAAATTATTTATTTTTGAAGTAGTGGTATAAGAGAGCAAAAATGAACAAATACTTTTGCATTAATGCTTGTTCTCAGATTAAGTTACTTTCGCGCTGGACTGACGAGGATGTCATGCCAAAAACAGAGAAAAAATTTTAATGAGACTGTTTATTTGATCGACTTATTATTACGCGATACGTTATGAATTTAAGTAATAATTATAAGAATTAAAGAGGTAAACTTATGTAAAAGATAATTAATATGCAATTACATTGCATTTATGCGTAAAATAAAGTGCTCGAATCCTACCATAAAGTAACAATCAAAAGCGATTGTTTCAAAACAATAATTTATTCAGAAAGTAGTAAACAGTGATTAGATATTAAATTGGTGCTTTAGCTTGTTTCAGTTAATTTATTTAAGCTCGAAAAGCTCGCAAGATAAATGAACATGTCGTAAATCCTCATTCGAGCACTTTACTAGAAAACAAAAATGCTGTTGAACGATACATTAAGGAAAAAGTTTAACTTTACCGTATAACATAATTAGTCAGATATATATAGCTCTGCAACCGCTTTTTAGTAATAACGAAAATAGAAAATACTCGATCAAATTTTTTTAATACGTTTTGTATTGAAGTTTTTCGATTCTGTATATAAATAAACGTAAACTTATTTATTAAACAACGTTTGTATAGTAAACTTAAAACGTTAATTTAAAACTCTTAAATTAACAAGCTTTATGCAATAGTCGAGACTGTAACTTAAACAAAGTTTTTCAATAAATGAACGGAAGTGTATAAATATCATTATTAGAACTGAGCGTTTGTATTTTTAGTAGATAAGTTTCCTCTTGCTCTTATAATTCAAATTTTTTGCACTTTAAGCAAAGCGCTTCGCGTCAAGAGATATGGTTTATTAAAGCTTGACATCTGGAACGACAAATAAACTTTTTCCTTGACGTTCAGAATACATATTTTTACAAACCTATTACCGATAATTAACCGTTGCCGTTATAAGCACGCCGAGCTGGCGTAGAAATTTTAATTGATTACAAAAAAAGTGAGAACCTTATTCTATAAAAAATGAAGACGTTATAAA
This sequence comes from Eupelmus azureus, assembly GCA_030522685.1. Taxonomy (NCBI): domain Eukaryota; kingdom Metazoa; phylum Arthropoda; class Insecta; order Hymenoptera; family Eupelmidae; genus Eupelmus; species Eupelmus azureus. Next base: position 6,155 of record JAPYZA010000419.1, read on the forward strand.
TAAGGTAAATTATAAAAATACATTATTGTCATTATATGACTAACGCGATTTGAATGTTGTTCGAAGCTCTTCGAAATCAAACTAGTGAGATAAGTATAAATTGTGTATATCCGACAGAACAGAGAAAAAAAATTAAATAATCTTATCGTTGCCAAAAGAAGACGTTTTTAACCCCGTGCCTAGTGAAAAAAATTCGAATTCTCAATGCGTATGTAAGCAAATGAAAAAAGTTGAAAATTACGGTTACATATTATATATACTATTATTATATGATGAACACACTTTGAGGGAAGTTTTTCCCCCTTTTTTCCTGCCAAAACGAAGATCGATCGTTAATTAAATGCACAGCAGTTTCACTACCATATTACTAATATGTAAAATAAAATTATAAGCTAGAAACAGAATTTACCGAAACAAAGATGAAAAACGAAAAAAAAAAAATTAATCAATCAAACAACACGAACCAAGACACAAGAGGTATATAACGATTTTCTTCAACGGAAAGCATTTATTTTTCAACTCTTATGTCAAGCATTCATAACAGAGAATCGAGCTACACAGCATAATTGCTCGACGATTAAAGAAATTCGCTATGTACGAGTGTCGAACTTGAAATTCGAATTTGAGAAAGCGCGGGTAACGTAAATATTGTGCATCGACACAGAAAAAACTTCTTAGGTATACAAGGTTTTTCTTTTATTTGTACGCATATAGAGTATACGTATGGAATCGTAAACGCGAGTTCGCATATCAAGGGTTTTCAAGTAAGTATTATAACAAGCAGCCTTCGACTAGAGTTAAAAGTGTTACGATCTCGGCAAGAGAACGACTACAGCTTTCGCGACAGAAGTTTTTGCGTTGCTTCTACTATTCTGTTTTGTAACAGACGCAGGTACCGACATTAAACAGCGGCAATTTTGACAAGGTATAAATTAAGTGGACACTAGCTGGCAGAGACGATGATTTTTGTTGTTAGCGATATTACGCAGTAAAACTCGCCGAGGATATTCATTGGTTGTAGCCTCGGGCGGGTGTATCTTCTGGAGCTCGTCGCTGCCGCTGGGACGCAATAGTGTGTTAATTGCTATATATGCGCTGATATGTGTGATGTGAACGTGAGATGAATCGGAATCTGTAATTTTTCTTGGATTATTCAAGGAGTCTTAATAGGAATGAAAAGGATTAATTTAAAGATATTTTTTCGTATTCGAACTTATCAATTTTTTAGGATAGTGCGATACTTTTTTTATTAGCGTACAATAACGTGAGAGCAAAAACTCTTTTTATTGCAAAATGTACTTTCAATACGTTCTTGTAATTTTATTATGTACAGTTTGTATTTTTTGTAGGTCGGCATCTATTTTCATAGAAATGCAAAATAGGTAAAATAAAATGTAGTGAAATAAAAGTTTGTTTGGTACTTTATTACGGAAAAGGAAAATTTAGATATGTTTGTTTATATCTATTTTCAATAAATCTCAAAAAATCGATAAAAGAGTGTATTATGTCCCAGCGTGCGAATTAAAAGTTGTAAAGCAACGTCGAATAAAAAAACATGTTAACTGTATTTCACGAAATAAGTAATAATAAATATTCACTTATTTTATAACTGTTCGACCATTTTTTTACCTTAATATTTTCCCTCAATATATGTAGTATATATACATATGTATATATATATATTCTTCACAAAAATCGAAAACAAAAAATTTGCGTTTCACATCAATGTGTCAATACAATTGTTACAAAACAAATGATAATAAATGATCACTTATATTATATATATTGACAGGCTTAAATTTGTGTGCCAATCGACTATTTGCATATCTATATATACGTATTTATGATATAATTTTTCTAATAGTCGCAAAAAGCAAAATAAAAAAGAGTAAGTATTTATACTTTGTATATCGAAGAACAGTGTCAAAATAAGTAATAATTATACTTATTTCATATTTCATATGTAGCTGCGAGGCTAATTTTACGACCTCAATCACTTTTTTATCGTATATGTACTTCTATGTCTTGCATTTCTCTAATTTTCACAAAAAAAAACAAAAACAAAATAAAAATAAAACGTGTTGTACGTGCTTCGTTTTAAAGAATAATTATCGACATCGATTAAGTACAAAGAGATATTGAATACACGAAATATCGAACTCGGTCAGTTCGTTATATAAGTATACGTATCTCAAAGTTAACTTTAACATATTTAATCTATATATATTAAAAGTGAGCTTGGCTCATAAATTTTTTTTCTTTTATTAATATTTTTTTTTACTTTTTTGGTATATACTAACTGCGCGTTTGCGTACGCTAATTGTCTACCATCGATAAAATCGTAAACCGTTATTATTGTCAGCACCGCTTAAAACGAGAAACATACGCGAGGCTTTTCTTAAAATTTCCTTCCTTTCAGACAGTCTATAGAACAGACAATAAATATATGTATTGTAACAAATAGAATTTCTCTAACTATGTATATATGTATATGTATATAGAACTATACATTCAACTCGCACTCTTCATTTGCGCACACAAATTCACAATAAGCACTTGGCAGGCAAATTCGAGTAACTTTAACAATGCCCCTTTATTAGTTCTCAAATTAAGATTTTTTATCGTCGAATCATTTTGTCACTTTAACATGATCAAATTCCTCGGCGATTCACATGATTTACAGAGATTTTACGTTTCTTCGAATATCACTACAGCATTCTCGTAATTCCTTTCGCAATTATTGAAAAAGCACAGGTGCATTGTTGATTTAGAAAGTATATGTGTATACATACTTCGTCGAAGTAGCATTACAAAAATTTCTATGAAAATTATAAAAAATGCATGATAGTGTAAACAGGTTGCTCTTCTCACATTTTTGTCGTATTTTATCTTTTTTATCCTTCGAACATTCATCGGTGAGTTTTAACTACGTCTTTACAAGATTTTTTTAGGAAGCAAGCAATTACTGCAATATATACTGGGGCGGACTTTTCGTTTGTATAATCATTACACCGCTGCCTCGAAAATTGACACTTAAAGAGCATTAGGTCTAAAATAATATCGTAGTCTTAATAAAGCATTGTACTTCCTTATTAAGTTTCACAGTCATAAGGTCGTTTAGTTTCCGTCTAAAATAAACTGGCACTCATGTCGCTTCGTGATTTTCTAACAAGCCACAAATAACAAATGCCACGAAATAGCATCGATCTTCTTCATTTAAGTAGAGAGTACAACTTTTCTCATCTTTTCGTATAATATTTGAAAAACTTTTGTTTAAAAAAAAATAAAAATGAATCTCATAAATAAAATACTAGTTTATATACATTAACTGTTTCTATATTTATCAATCATAAAAAGACTATAAAAAATTGAAATATGGTTGTAACAATTACAGACAATCATTCAACGTCATACACTTATCTGAATTAAAAGTTACTTATAAAAAAAATTAAAATACCTAAGATCGGCCTTGACAAAACATTATAACATTGAATAGCACATTTAAACTACTTTCGCTTGTAATAAAAAATTGAAAAAAAAGAATTAAAAGCCAACTTTTTTGTTTCCACAGTATTTGTTTCCACACATTAAATCATAAAAACAATCATTCAGACAAGTAAAAGTTCAAAAAGTTTAAAATATAGTTAAAAAAGAAAAGAAAAGTAAAATTGAAGACGATCGACACCGATGCATAAAATGTCTAAAATACAATAGTCATTTAATATGGACAGCTCTCTGAAAATCATGCCTCTATGCGTATCGTCCGCAGCTATATCGTTACTGCAGTCGTCGATAGCCTCTCTCTCTTTCGTTCTCTCTCAAACATCCCTCTACAACGTTTCAAAGTTTCGCCATCCATTAATTTTTTTTATTATTTTTCTTTTTCGTTTATACACGTACTCTATTATATATAAGTCCTAGGTAACTCGCTCAAATGTAGCTTAAACGCGAGAACACGCGCTGCTCTAGCTCTCCTCCACCAGTGGATAACCGCGCACCCTCAGCCTCTCGACGCATCCTTTTAAATTACATAATAATACCGCGCGCATACTAACTTTCTCACTCTGTTATTCTCTCCTCGTTACGACTTCTCAGTCAATAAATATACGCATAGCGAATACAATCGCAATTGACGACGGTTGAGAATCGGGAGAGAAACGCTTTTTTTCACTTCACTCTTTGTGTACATAACTAACGAAAAAAAACTACAACCAACAAGAGTTTGGGAAGGAACAAAAGCTCATAAAAGGAAAGACGCTAGTAAAGTTCGGGTGACGCGTACGGTCGGAAACGTATACCGGATGGAGAGCGAAGAGCAACATTTACCCCGTTTCCTGTAACTTTTCACGAGCGGCTGATCTGTCTCGTATTTCTGCTAATAATTCCCGCGCGCACTTGTCGATACAATAATCGTCGTCGTAATCGTTAAACATCGTACGTCCAGCATATGTGTGTATGATCAGTCGTCGGGTCCGTGCGTGAGTCCCTGAAAACCATCTTACAGACCTCTCAGCCACGCATATCGTCGTAAACGGTTATCGTTTATTTTATGAGTCTTACTTTTTTTTATTATTATCTCGGATACTTTTGTTTGCGTTTGTTTCGGTCGCGAATCTTTAAGCCGTGTTCACACTAACTATGTACGGTATGAAAGTGGTCGTCCGGATTGCCGCTAGCAAGAGCAGCTTCCGGGAGCAGAAGCTCACGGCTCGCTCAGACCGGGGTGTAATTGCCCTTGGGCTTGTAGAAGATTTGGCCACGTATTAAGCGCCTCGTGATTTCGCTGAGTAGCAGCGATTTCTCCTTCTTGATTTTCTTAAGTACGCCGCGGTTCTCTTGGGCGCGCCGGGATAGGTATGGTAGCACTTCTTTGACCGGGCCATATGGGATGTACTTGTATGCTGAATAGCCAGATTGACCTGTAGGTGGTTTCAACAGAAACGTTAAATAGATTTCTTATGCAAAAGATGAGTATTTTTCAAGAAAATTTGAGTTGAATGAACGTGCAATTTTTTAATAGTTTTTTTGTTGGTACGTGATTCAAGTTACACACATATCCGATTTTATACTTGTTAATAGAAACTGTAGGGAAATTTATATGGAAATTCATACGATTATCCACATAAATTTTCTCTTTATATAGAGTGAAATTTTTGAAAGCATACTTAAAAGTCAACCGAAAAAACTTCATTATTAAAATGTAACTATGTAAATTATTACGTACCAAGTGGGAATGTCAGATAATCACACATGCCAAACAGTTGACCAAAGCAAATAACTTTGTCTTCCGGAGAAATGCCAATTTCTTTCATTCTGAAACACAATAATACAGTAAATATCTCGTCAAAAACACCATCTTACAATTTCAAAATATTGTTTTTGGAAAGATTACTTAGAAAGAATCATCATTGAAAAATCATTGACTTACTTTTCAATAGCAAAACGAACAGTATCTTCGTTATGTGATGCAACCATGATGCCGATCTTCTTTGGATCCTCACCCTTGTCCTTGTACTGCTTCATCCTGCGCAGGCATTCCATGAGGGTCCTGTGGTACGACTCGGTGGTGGCCTCGTAGGAAGGATTCGTAGGGTCCGGGTAGCCCATTGCTGCCGCGCGAGCTCTCTCCTTCATTATGCGAGTCAAGCAATACAGCGATATAGAACGTTACACGCACGGTGCAAGACACACGTGATTATACGATTGAGATCGGCATGCGGCAATACGCTGCATGCTAGACCAATATGACTTGGTTTTCGACTCACCGGTTAAGCTTTTTATTTATGAATGGTTGCCGTTTAGCTAATATGGAATGTGATTTATTATGACTAAAATAATTGGTGGAAAACAAAAATCTCAGAAACTGGAATGTGATTTGTATATGGATGTTGAATATGATTAATCCCATTAAGAAATAAAATTATACTCTTAAAAAACCTCATGTTTTCTATATTACCCTTAGAATTTCTCAAAAACAATGTGTTCGCGGAAAATTTGGATACTTTGGTACTTTGAATTTTTCTTTACCAAAATATTATAATTTTAAAAAATTCTAATGGCAATATAAAAAATATGACTATTTTATATGTGATATTCTATAAAACCCTTAGCTGCAATGATGATTAAATTCTGCGATGAGATAAATCATTTCAACAGATTTAGTGCTTTTGTTCACTCAAATTCAAAATATTTGATCTACCTCGAACACTATTTTATATATTATTCTGTATTATAAATAAACATTCAACGTAAGAATGTCGTTAGAAGCATTAAATCTGTTAAGAGAGATGTTAAATCAAGCCTCGAATTCTTGCATAGAAATATTTAATGTAAAAGTTAACACATTGACACATTTTTTTAAAACTGTTGTACGTTTTTTCAACATTAGTAATTTATTTTTCTCAAAAATCGTGTATGTAACTTTTGCATTATTTTTTCCATACAAAGCAAAGTGCGCTAATGACAAAATGAATGTACATGTCCTGCAAAAATCAGAGCTGATTAAATGATATGCATCTGGACCTAAAACGAATCCCAAAGCCAACGGCGCGATAATGTAACCATTTGTAATGATAATGTGCAGAAAGAGAGATACTCGGGTAGGCTCAGCGGGGCAGCTGGTCTCAGACTGGTTGTCCCGGAATTTACCTGCTCGATATAGGCTCCCCTCACGATTTTGGCGCCAAAATAGAAGTTCTGTCGCTCGGCCTGTTCAAGATCGGTCTTGACCTCGGTAAAGGCGTCCTTAAGATACGTCTGGTAGGTGTTGAACACCACGGCCTAGGAAGGGGGTAGACCACACATTGAGATTTGAGAGCTCATTCACTGATAACCTCTGTAACGATACACATTTGATGAAACTATTCTTATTGTCAACGATTAATTACCCTCTTTGTATTGTACTTGCGCATCATCTCCAGTGTCAATCTGGAGATCGCCGGCTGGAAGTAGGTCTGCTCCGCGTCGATCATGATACGCACGTCCAGTTTGTCCGCCACCTTAAAAACAATTTATGTATGGTATAGAAAATTCGTACCCTATGAATTTTGAAAAACAAATAATGATAGTTCTAATGCATGCATGACTAAATTTAGACCATTTTGTTTCTATTTAGAATGTATGAAATTATAATATGCTACTTTAAATACACTTGAATTTTTACTAATTCAAATTTTTAAAGTATCACTTTTTCTTGCATTTCTTGGAGTAACCGATATTCTAATAATTTGTTTTTCTTCGATTTATAATTTTAATCGAAGCTTTTTAATTAACGGAAATAGTAATTTTCATGATTGCTTTACAAAAATTACACAATGCATCAGGATTATTCCATGACGCACTAAAATTGGTGCAATTAACGAAACGATCCATTCGAACTTCTCTGAATGAAATTTGCATGGCTATCGTGTTATAAAATGAAACACAATTTTTATAATTCAGTCATTAATAATTTACTTTTTAAACCAAACAAGAATTATTATTTAATAAAAAAGTTACTCTTCAATAAAAAAAAACAATTATTTTTATTGAAAAAATTTGATTTTACTCTAGCTTAGTAAATAAAATGGTGAATTAAGTTGACGTTATATTATTATGAGAAACTTTTCAAAAAAAAAATATTTTTAGGACAATCTTGAGAATAGACAGCTGCAGAATAATCGAAAAAGGTTCTCTGTAAAGCTTAAAACTTACCGAGACGATGTTGTTCAATCGTCTGATCATGTTCCGGAACATCTCCTCTTCTTTCCTGGTAAGTTGTGTCATCAGTTTCACCATCTTGCCGGTCCTGATATCTGGTACTTGGAAGGTGTCGCTCAGCTGGTAGTTCTCATCCAGAATTCCGCTCCAGGGGAACAAATGAATCACACTGAACAAGATCAAAACAATTAGTATACTGCCAACATAGCGCTCATCGTGAGCCAAGATTATAAAAGATTACAACACTTAAATAACTAAAAATATCTATCTATCATCCAAAAATAGTATAAATTATTAAAATTTGCTAATTATGAAGTAACTCGTTGAAGTGTGGAGTCAACGTCCATTTTAATTGTGTTTCTCGTTTTCACTTTTACTTCCAAACATTAGCAAACTTAAATAAATTCAAATAGGACGGAAATAGTTAGAAACTAGCTATATGGTCATACAGAATGTTAAGAAGCAACTACTTAAGTAACTTCCCAAATTTCTTTTCTACCGGTTAAAAATAAAAAAATTCTATAAATATTTCCAACTCAAACGATTTCAACTGTAAAATCTATAAATAAAAGGATTCATTCAAAAATTGTATAGTTGTTAAATGCGGGTCTGTACTTCGTTCTACTGAAAAACAAATTGTACCAGAAGAACTGAATTGAGAAAAATGAAAGTCATAGAAAAATGCGTGGTTAAACTTATGTTTTTCTTACTTTCTGCACATCCAAAGACAGCATCCATGTAATCAAAAAAATATACGATTCATTAGCGTTATTTTTACATTTTGCTACGCTTCGAAGTTCAATTTACAATTCACTCATATAAAAACAATGTACGCGTGTAAAACGATTTTTCGTTACAGCCTAGCTTACATATATACATTTACGGCGTCCGTAAAGAATTCTATAAATCACACAGACGACTTCGCAAAAAATTTAGACAAAAAGAAAAAGCACAATGTTAGTTTATTTTTGCGTACCCCTCTTTGTCGGATTGAATCTTTTCCAAGAATTTCTGCACAGGCGCGGACTCGCGGATGTGGGCCTCCTCGAACTTTTTCTCGAAAATTTCGGGTTTCGCATGGTGTGCCAATACGGCGCCCTCGCCACCTACGACGTCCGACACGTACTGACGAGCGCGCATAATTACCTCAGACAATTGGAGCTGAAACAGAACAATTAGGAAATCGTTAGAACAGTTTGAAATAATACCAGGCGCGTGTGATGAATGAGCTGTTGAAACCACTTTTGTTGAAACAGTTTGTTTTGTAAACTAAACTATTGTAAACGAAAAGTTGAGCAGAAATTGTTGGAGATAATTATATATTTAATTTTTGCAAAATTGTACTGTAATTTTGTGATTAATATTTGTAAAAAATGATATTTATTGAATGGATATAATATGGATACACACGTAAGAGTGAAAATTATTGTTTTATATTCATGTCAAAATTTAATTCTTAGAAAAATCTAATTTACCTAAAAACAATTGCATCTACGAATAATCGATTCAATCAATCGATAGCTTGACAATTTCTTTATTTCAAATTCTAATAAATGAACATTAATCGAGTATCCTCAATTATCTCATGTCATTGTCAGACACGCAATTTCGAAAACCGCTTGAACGAACGAAACAGTTGTGCGTTACGTACCAAAAGCTGTGGCCTGCCAAGGGCAGTCAATTTCACCGCCGTGAATCCCGTTCCGTATGAATTATCTAAAAAATTGATTTGGTCGTAAGTATTTTTATTTCAAAGAGCACATCATATGACATCAGAATTTTCATCAGAATTGCTATCAGAAAATTCTGATTCCACGGGAAACAACGGAAACTTACTCGCAACAGCCTCGAGGCATCTGATGAAGATGTCCATATTACGCTCGCAGGAAGCTTCGTTGAGATAGAAATATGTCCTCGCCGAGGATACTTTGTACCGTCGATCGGCAAAGGACTTTTCTACGTGGTATTTCTTTATTGTGCCTGAATTTTTCTCGTCACCGGCTTCTGACACAGAGGCTCTGTAAAAAATTAATACAACTTTAGAAGATACAAATAAAACTCAGATCAATGTTTCTGCAAGCGAGATAATATTTTATTTTGATATTACGGTAATGCAGAGCTTAATAAGAACTTCCAGTAATGAAATCGATATACTTACGATACTTCGCGCCGCTCAGCCTCCTCTTGGGTGATATCTTCTTCCACTGAGTAATCGAGGATCGGCTTTACACCGAACTGTCGCAATCTGTCGAGTACTGGGGCGATTTTCATCTCGTCTTCGCCAGCAACGAAGTGTCCGTAAAAAGTTGATTTCATCATTAATGTGAAAAGTCTTTCTCCCATCACGGATTTCATGATTTTCATCAGCTGTAACATAAAAGGAGGAAATCATCAGTATGAGTGTCACTAAAATTTATTATTTTATCATTCTCTAGTACTTGTATGTATGTACATGATTTTAAGTTGTTATTAATACTTCTATAAAAAGAAGCACGTTAAAATAAAAATTCTCTTAAGGTACCCCATTATAAGTAAAGAAAAGTGTAGACCATAAAATGTCTTTAAACAGGATCTTCTTACTACATCATAAACATCCGCTTATTTTTCCCATGGAAACTTGATCCCTCCGATATTTATCAGGTGCAGAAAATGTACTCGCTTTCTTTCTACTCTTTTTACAAGTAGGTCTTCAAATCTCCTTAATTAGTTGATTATATTTTAATTAAAAATTTTTTATTAAGGCTCTTTATAATATTAACGTTACTATAATAATGATACCGTATACAATATGTCCAATTAAGTAGAAAATTTATTGCAAAAACTACCATAAAAAATTCATCTACGTAATTGAACGAATACTTAATTCCGACTGACATATAAAACTATTTAAACTCTTTGAATTTTGTAAAAAATGTAGCGACTTTTTAATTCCTTATTTATAAAAGAAAAACCAGTTAATTTTCAAAATAAGACAAAATTCTCCTATAAAGCATCACATTACCATCAAACCAAAAACTTTCCTACCACCCAAAAAACTCCCACGATCAATCTCCCAAGCATCCCCTCATAGCTCATTTCAACGATAGGCCAAGGCTGTAACGGCCTTGCTAGCACGCGGCGCACGAAAAATTCGCGCGCGTCACGTGCCTCATACAGCTCTGCCATGTGCGTGTGTATAAGCATAACCCGCCGAAAGTCGGCCGTCGACGAATTCGCGTTCCCCTACATATATTCGCGTATACACACTCACGCATACATCGAACGAACGTGTGTGTATATAGCTCGAGACTCGAGAAGAAACTGATCGTTCGGAGCGCGCGGCTGGGTTACGTCACGCGCGCGTGGAAAGTAGCGCGCGAAGCGAGAATTTTACGAGGGCGGCCGAGCTGTATACGCACGAGCCGATGGCGATAAAGTGAATGCCATGGCTGCAGTAAAGCCGGGAGCGCACGTGCTTAGGAGGATGCGCGCCGCTATGAGAGTGATTTTGTTAATTGAGAACGGGTGGAGCGATAGTGGAAAATTTTCGGGATGGTTTTTGATACTTGGAAATGTTACGTGTTAGGTTTTGGGATCGATCGGCGAGTCTGCTGATTTTGATTGTTCGGGCATAAATTACGGTTGGGTGGGTTTGAAAGCGTGTATCTTTGACGTGTGCTGAAGTTTTCTTTGAAGTAAGGTGTGAAAAGTTTCTTTGAAGTAGTATAGAGAATTTGTTGAGTTCGCTGTTATCTCGTCTACTTATTTCAATTACAATAGTTAAATAGAGAATAGTTAAATAAAGGTGTCGTGAGTAAGTTATTCCCGGAATAAGAAATGCTTTTTTTTTTAATTTCGTCAGTCTTAATTTTACCAAATATTCGTAATATCGTGCATTTGAAATAAATTATGGAATTCGAGATGTCATAGTAAGAACTCATATTCTAAACATTCCAAATTAATTATAGCCTCCGTGCAGCCTGATGACTCATAAAGTCATCGCCCTGAATCTATTAATAAATAGATTCGCAGCCTTGACTACCTGTTCAGATAGCCAATTCTATTACAATACCCTCCTCTTACGAAATAATGCAAAGAAAAAAGAAGAAAAACTGAACAAAAAAATTTCCAGCCCACTAAATTATTAATTCTATAACTGTATCAATATTATTGATCCATGTAATCATTTCCACCAACAAACACGTTTATTCTAAGCTTCTTATACCCACTCATACCCCAGTACCAATCAATGCATAAAAACAATCGATCTCACCAAACACACCAAGCAGTTACCTCCGCCTCCACAACAAACCCCTCAAAAAATTCCACCCGAAAAAAAAACCACTCACCCACGCAATAACCCAATAAAAACCAGTAAATCTCGCTCTGCCAACGCGAGCGCTGGCAATCTGCATCTCCCTTTATTGCGCCGTCCCATGTCCGCGCGCGCGCCGGCTTTATATTACATTACGCTGTATATGCGTGTGCGACGACAGAGAGCGCAATAGATAGAGCTGCAGAGGACATTGTGCGGCTGGCTTGCCCGGCTCTCCGTGCCAGGTTGGATAAATATAACACGGGCCGCACGCGCTGGGCTAACGTTACACAGAGTCGCGCTAATATTCCTGCATGGCGGAGAAAGACGCTTACCCGGCGAGATTCGAGTATATATGTGCCGCTGCTGTCTTGTGCTGCTTGGTATTGGAGAGCTGATTGCATAGTCGGGTCGTTTGGGCGCGTCAATCGTCGGAGTTGTGGGTGGTTGAGCGGTGGATGGGGATCGGGTGTATTTTTGGTTTTCGGTTATTGGAGCGGCTTTGGGGACTGATGGTTGGGTGATGGGGATTGAAGCGTGGAGATTTATTTTGTTCTGGGAGTAATTGGGTTCTGCGGGGAGACGTTGGAGAGTATTATTTGTGTAGAAGGTTTTTAAAGTGTAGGAAAGGCTGTCTGAAAGGAGGTAGAAGTATGATTGTAAGGTGGAAGAGGACTTGGAGAAGTCCTGTAATTTATGAGCTGTAGTCTTCTTTTACCCAGCTTAAATTCTGACCTACGCTCCTAAACGAGCCAAATTCACAGAAATCTCCATGAGGACGAATTGACCAGTTTCTTAATCTTTGCACGTACCATTGGACTTTGGTCGCCAACTGTTATGATTTAATAAGGAAATCACGTTTGAGACCGATTTAAACAGTACAAGCCCTGATAAATTGATCCACCGTTCAATCAAAAAATTCAATTACCTACTTTACAAATCGATCTCAATATACACGATTCAATGCAATTATTTCACTCGACATTAACAAGCTCGTCCACCATACATTGAAAAATCCAGCGACAATTTGTAAAACACACGTCGCAGCAACATTAGCTCGACCGATAAATGTTGTGCAAGCAAAAGCTCAACGCTAACGCCGACAATCAAAGCCTGAAATTTCTCATAAAGTCACGACGCGAAGGAGGAAGGCAGCTCCCTCATTCGCACGCTTAATTGTTTAAGAAGATAGCGCTAAACGCTCGCTCCCGTTTAGCTCTGGCGCATACATGGCCACGCACATAGTCGTAGGACGCGCGGATCTTGCTGAATTTTTCCACTGTTAAAAATTTTAATTCTGTTTTAATCGATTTTCGAATCGAAGAGAAAAATATATAACAGCGTAAAAAATACAAATGAACTTTGAATGAGCTGTACGATTCTCGTGGGCTAATATACACACGTGCGTCAGAATGGAAATAATAAAATCGCGCGCGGCTTACACAAACACAGGCTTGAGAGGATTCGAGTGCTGTTTGCCGTAAGTAAATTTGTAGAGAGATACATTTGAGCCACCGCTTATGAGGCCTGTTAATGAAAAGAGAGAAACTTTAGCCGCACTTGGCGCGTTTATTAATTTTGAGAATTTTCTAATTCTTCCATTATTTGATGAAAGCTCGTTTATCTAATTAAATGTTTATTGTAGCGTTGAGCGTTCTTATAACATTTTTTTCTATATTTATTACGAGACGTTATTGTTATCATTGGTTTTGCTGCAAGTATATCGATTGTTAATTAATGAGTCAACTGATTGCAGCTGTAATTTCGCTGGACTTTATCCGCCTGCATTTCAGGCAGACAGAGAGCCGGATCAAAAGCCAGACGGTTGGCAAAAACGCGATATGAATCATAAAAAGAAGATGATAAAGAAATAATTAAGACGATTGCCTTTATTAATTTCAGTGTAATTATTTATGGAGGAAAATTAGTCGAAATCGTGTTTTCGATAAGAGTGACATGAGGGGTGAGATAAGGAGAAGCAAAAAAAGGTTATTTCCAATACAAAACGACTGATACGATCGAGAGTTGCCCTAACAGTAAGAATGTTTTTATTTTGATGATAATATTATATAAAACAAGTTCGGAATTTCGCAGTGGCAATATCAATTTTTCCACGCGCATAGCGTAACCGTCTAGACGATAAATGATAATGGGCGAGAGAGTTCATTTAACCAATTTGGTTTTTACATAGTGACAGACTTGAGAAATGTCGGCTCAAAGTCGACGTTTCATCATGAAATAAATATTTCGAAAAAACGCGCGCTTATGTAAGGTACAAACTGCAATTTTTTCTCATTAATTTATTATCAATTTCATGCTCGAGCGAGAGGCATAAAAGAAATAAACTATTCAATATTGCGCGTAAGCGTCAGACTTTGGGAAAAATTCAAATGATCTTATTGTAGCGTATGCCGAGGTATATGAGGCACAATGAAGCATTGCAGACTATATTATGTCACACGCCGAGTCTGGAAGGACACTGGCCGTGACTGATAAGAATTGTAAACACAGTTGAGCTCGAGAAGGCGAACGATCGCTTTTCTCGTATAAGACCATCATATTGCAGGAATGAAATAGAAGAGCATGGAATGTCAGGGCCTTGATTGGCGCTGTAAATCCATTTACTTTCTACTGTTTCGTGTAAGCGTTGTGTTTGTCGAAGATTTGAGAGCACTTAGTGATTGTTAGTTGGTATTGGAATATTATAAGAATATTCGTTTATAAAGCATTTTTTGTCTGAATTTGAAAAATATAAATTGGATATATTTATACAAAAATGACTAAATGGAAATAATGAATAATCGTTCAGTTATTCTGCTCATTCAAATTCATACCCTGTTAAATTGTTCGTTATAAATGTTCAATATAAATATATACCAAAAGTAAATCAATGCAAATTCTGAATCTTATTTACATAAGCACGTTAATTGCCAATCTATCAGTACCAGCACATTAACAATCGAATTCAATGATTCTCCATTCTCGCCCTATTAACCCAGGAAAACCACCGTACGATCACAAGCTCTACATCATAAACCTCCGCCAACCTACGAATCCTTATCACCACTCCGACACTCGTCAATCGGTAGCAATAATTCCGAAGACTAATCACCCACCCGCGGCCATTTAACTCTCTAAAACCTCTACAGACAGCCGTTATCATCGGAAGCGTTCCAATTCATTGGAAGTCTACTACCGCCGCCACGCGCGCCCCGATAGCAAGCTTATATCGGCAAAAGTGCCTTCTGTCAAGTAGTTCCTGCCAGATAGCCCAGCTGTTATCGCGCGTCTGCATCGGGCACGCGGATATATACCTGCGTGCCGATTTATCGTGACAACAAAATCACCCAGACGCTGTATAATCCGCGCGCGTGCCTTATCAGCATCTTTTTTCTGGATCCTTGCGAAAACGATTTTGCAAAGCGCTCGTTATCGTCCCGACTTTTTTGTGAATCCTTGCGAAAATGCCGCTGCGTAACGCGTGTTCGGGGAATGCCGTCCGACGGCCTGACAGTTGATTGTTGCGCTGTTTCCGCGTGCGATAAGCCAATTAGCGGGAAGTCACAGCTCTCCGCGGCCGTCAATCACCGCGCGCACCTAGACTGTCCGCAATCTGATCGAATCCAAAGTTCAGCTTGATAGCTTATCGGCGCAATATTTATAAGCAAAAGCGAAAAATTCCGGCTTTCTCAAAATTTCGGCGCGCGCGGACTTTGCTCGCTCCGAGGGGAAGCAGCCAGAGGCACGACCGGACGGCCTTGGGGCCGATCTTGACTTCGCGCTCCCTCACCCACGTGCGCCGCGAGAAAGCCGATGAATGAAAATTCCACGCCGCGGAGATTGTTTATCGCGTCCGGGTGTATAGTCTGGCTTGGAGATATATAGGCGCTCGTGGCGACGGCGTGTCTCGCGCTTTTTGCGATATCGATTTTTTTCTTATTTATATTTATTGCGATATAGAGGAGACGTGAGTCACGTGACGGCTGGTAGGAATTAATTGGGAGTGATGATAATGAAATTGTGCGTGATTTTCCGGCGTTTTTGCGCCGGTCGGGGTCGGCGTTTGGACTATGACATTGGGAGGGAGAGCCGCGGGGTTATGTAAGCGGCTGGTGTTTACGGATTTGGCGCTAAACGCGCTGGTTTGGGGTGAAGAATGAGCAGCATTGTTTTTGCGGGCTGGCGATTGGGAAATGTTTCGTCAAGTTGGCAAGTGGTATGATTAATGTTTGTAGAGCGCGGTTTCTTAAAATAAGGTTTAATTAATTGAGTGGCATGTATTTTGTGTGGTACGTAAAATTATGTCTGACATTAAATCGGCTGCGAGAGATCGTCAATCATTTTATTAAAATTCATAGGTATTATTTTTAATGTGAATAATAAGGTATGTCATGTTTGACTCTTACTATTGTGTTTAAATACGTTAACGTTACCCTCAACCGTACCTCGACCCAGAAAATATTTCTCTCACTGCAATAACTCGCATATAGCTAGAAAAAAATAAAACAAATTTCACGAAACGAGCTCAACGCCTAATAACCCATAGACATGACAATCCAAAACAGTCTCAATAAAATCCATACCCCGCAAAGTGCTCACATTAAAACATTCCCCTCCTCCAAAAAAAACTCCTCCCTCACCCAACTAACCACACTCCCCACAAAACCCACCCCTACAAACCCTATCCCAATATACGACGTCAGGTCGGCGCATCTTGCGCCACCCGCTGCTAGCGAAACTCGATTTCAATTTCTGTCGCTCGCGCCGCGGGGGCTGCTCTATGATACATGCACATAAAACATATATATACAGGCACATCAGCGCGCGATCGATCGCCGAGAAGACGAGCGACGTCTATGCAATGGAAAAACAGCGCGCGCAAGTGGCAACGACCCCGCGTGCTGCGCTGTTCCTCCGGGCACGTGATGGACCCGCGGCTATGCACGCATCGAGTATAGAGAGCGGAAGTTCTCCAGCGAGAGGAGGAGAAAAAAGGAAGGTTTGAGAGAATGATGCAGTATTGCTTGGGTAGATTTCCGCGGAGGTCCGTGGCTTGACGCATCACGGGCGCGTGGGCGTCCGTTGCGTCGGCCTATGGGGACAAATTAGCGGATGGGTTAGCGAAGACGCGAGAATGTGCTTTGGAAAGTTTGTTGGATGTGGATGGAAGCGGGTAGGGAGGGAATTGGGATGGGATGGGATGTTTGCTGCGTTGTCGGGAGACTGGTTTGTTCTGTTTGTGGGTTTTTATGTTGTTTTTATTGGTGGGTTTTGTATGAGTAATAAATGTGTGGCGCGATGGGTTTTGTGACTTTTTATGCAACATTTGGTAAGAATAATAGAGTAA
This sequence comes from Eupelmus azureus, assembly GCA_030522685.1. NCBI lineage: Eukaryota > Metazoa > Arthropoda > Insecta > Hymenoptera > Eupelmidae > Eupelmus > Eupelmus azureus. The sequence continues at coordinate 23,494 of JAPYZA010000419.1, forward strand.
AATATTGGATATGCTGTGTTTTATATTCAATTTTAAATTTTGAGTGATTGAATTTTTGGTAAGCGTATGCTCTTATTTGGAATTTAAAATGTTTGTTGTGGAAATATAAAAATATGTTTGTTATGGCACTGTTGAGTCTAACTATTTCAGTCTGAGGCGGCATCAGAAGCACCACAAAAGTGAGTAATGCGGTTGGCATCGAAAACTTGACTAAATCCAATTTGGCGTTGACTTCTATTATTAATTGTGTACAATATTTCTGTTTACAACGCTCAAAACTTCGGAATTTTATTTTTACATTATTTTTCCAACCGTACGCACATGACTGTCGTTTTTCTATAAACAAAACTGCCCCCTCATAACAAAACATAAACGGCATCTTCAATAACTATCTAAGATATATAACCACCGCAACTCGTGCATCGTTAAAACCACGATACTAGCGTCGTTAAAGACCTACTTTCGCGTTTCAGCCAGGAAAAATTGCAGAGACTCGAGAAAAAAAAAGAGAGAGCTGGTTCCGAGACGAGACCGAGTATATCGATCAAGTTCTTATTAAAACTGAGATAACCAGTGCGCCTCTCGGCCGGCGTATATACCCCGGAGCCGCGCGGCGTAATAAACGGCAAGACGATTAATGTAACGCGCCGAGACAGAAACCCTTGATTAACTGCAGCGCGCGCGGTTTAACATTACAATTAAGGAGCCTTGAAGAAGGTCTGAGCAAAAGGCGTTTCACGGCCTCTCTCGACTGGTTTGTTTCAAGGTTACACTGTTATACTTCAATTATTCGTACATCGTAAAGCCGCGGGTAATATTTATTAAGACGATGCACTCGCGACTGATGCATTTTACCAGTGAAACTATCCTTTTCGACGCAAAACTCAATTACCAAACCCCATGGAAAAGCTGTTACGACAAAACGGCGCGTTGCTTACATAACAGCCGCAACAAATCAAAGCCGCGATTACTAATATGATCGACATCCTCGCGCGCGAGACGATAACAAAGTTCAGAATGCGAGAGTAATCGAGCCTCGCGCGGGGGTGCACCGGCAAGACTCTCGGATCGCAATTCCAGGCGCCGTTGGCGGTCGATTGTCTTCGCCTCGTCGCTGGGGCCTCTCGATTGTGTTTTTCCTTGTAACGAGATCGCCGAGCTGCACTGACTGGGTCGTCAAGAGAGAGAGAAAAAAAGAGTCGTGCGAAGAGAAAGCGAGGCAACACGGAACGCGCGTGATGCTTGTTTCGTATTACGCGAGGCAACCGGTTTTCCTGCGCGGTGGGACGATGAAAGGAAGAGTTGCGGATCGCGTTTTGGAGAGATGGATGGATGTTTATTAGGGGTGATGGGTTTTTTTAGGATGTAGTTTTTTTGTGAGGTGGATGGGATGGGAAGTTTCGGCGTGATAAGTGAAGTAGGCGCGATGCTTACTTATGACGCGAGGCATACACTGCTATGTAAATAGCTGATGTTTCCAGTTGGCTTAGAGAAACTGTAAGGATACAATCGGCTTCTAAAGAGATAAGAGCTATTTTTACACCTGTACATATGGCGCGAGGCAAATTAAAAATTATCTTTCATATTGGAACAAGTGCAGTCGCGCGACTAATTGTGTTCAACGCCACTTAGTTAGTTACTCGTTTTTCTATCTCAACCTGCTTTATCAACAAAAGCTCCGAGCGTACACCGTTTCGCGCAGCTCTTTTCGCCTCCTTCCCGCTTTTCTTCGCGCGCTGGCAAAAATATCTCTAAAACGCAAGCTAAAAAATAATTTCACTCTCCGCTCGAGTGGCCCAGAAACGAGGGAAAAAACGAGCTCGCGTGCCAGTCAGGCCAGCGACGAGCCATTAACGAAATCCGACGTTTTCTGGCGCCGCGGGTAAAAATTGACTGTCTCCCGGGGAGGGGAAAAGCGAAATTGCGGGCTATTGTATAAATATACAGCGCGCGCGCGTCACGACGGGGGTGTGTCGCGGGCGAGTTTGCGCGTGGGCACCACCAAAATAATATATATAACGTGACTCGGACAAGCGACGATGACGAGGATAAAGCTACGGCGATGCATCTCGCGTTTCCGCTGATTATGCGCACGCGGCAGGCGTGTTGAAGTGTAATGTTGAGCGGTGAGCTGATTTTTTTTTTGCGAGGTTGCGCTTTTTTTTTTGCTGTCTGGGCGATGGCGATTCAGCGTTTTGCGGAAACGCGCGGCTTGTAGGAACAGGGTTGATGAGGGATTTCTGTATATATGACGTGATTTTAGTTAAGCGAGCGGGTTTAATGTTCTAAGTTTAATTAATAAATTGTCGTTGGAGCATGTAAACGAAATAATTCCGCATTTTTAAAAAAGTCAAATCCTCCACCAAAATCATGCACATATACACTCCACCTCAATCACAAACCTCTCCATACCCAAACCCGACGCAAAAATCCAATCGCCATATAAAATCGCATCAGGTTCGCTCGCGCGGCGCGCGCATCAGGTTCGTTGAACCATATTACATGCCGTCGCCTTTTTCGCCTGCCGCAGGCGCGCTCCTCGGCGATGATGACAGGGATCCGGTATATATTCGCCGATTCGCTTTTCTGCACACTCGACCCACTGTGCCGCATCGGGCTTTTTGTCTGTATATAGGTGGCTCGCGCGCGAGCCCAGGGGGGCTCGTGTATTGGCTGAGCGCGCAGCTCGCCCGGCGAGATACTTGTTTTATGCATACGCTCTGCGGCGTAGGTTTTTATGAGTGTCTTTTTGCTCGATTGGTTCGTGGAATTTTTTGAGTATTTTAGGGAAGAGGTTTTTTTTTGGTTGGAGGGGTTAGGTGTTTGGAGGAAGGTGAATAGTTAATTTTATTGGTGGGAGATTTTGGGTTGGAGTTGATTGAGAGTATTTTTAGAGACCTGATAACGAATTTAAGCCTCTTCTCATTGGGTTAATTCGGCCGGATTCAGGCGGATTAAGCTCTTGACAATCAAATATATCATGAGATCGTTTGCGTTCCGATCTCTAATTGACTTCAAAAGCTATTAAAGTTTGCTTTTCTTTAATTTTTGTAATCGTCGGCGACTTGATGAACGACAGTTTTAGAAAAGTTATTGCGACATGCTTCTCGTCACATGATGTGACAAAACCATTGTATTTATAGAAAGACAATATTTAAAAGATTTTATCTAATAAACACGAAATAAGCTAAAAACGCGCCACTTTCAGGTTTGCTATATTTAAAAAATATTCAACACACAAACAGTAAAGAAAATATTTTTCAACTATAACAGCGCGCCTCTATCCACTCTAGCAGCAAAACCTTGAATTATCCTCTCAGAAAAAAAGCTAATAGTCAATCATTAACTTTTTACCACGCCGACAACTACAACAGCGCGCCATCCTTCAATACAGCCTGCGCTTTTCTGCATCCAGCTTCCAAATCCGTCTCAACTCCGTCAGCGTCACTCTGTTTTTCCTCTCGCGCCGGGGGCGGTTCGTCGAAAAATATTTTTTTTGGCTCGCCCGGCCCAAAAAACATTTTTCGCGCGCCGAGCGCGCGCCGCCTAAATATAAAACCTAACGTTTCGTCTATTTTCGGCGAATTTCTTATTTTCGCGCCGCTCTTTTTTACCGAATCATCATTAGCATTCGCGACGGCGGCGCGTCATCGCACGTGCCCGCTCGCAACGTGACGTCAAAATAGCGTTACGCTCATACCGACGAGCAGGATAGTCTCGCGCGCCCCCTTTTTTTTCGGTGCTTCAATTTTTTGGCGACGGTACTTTTTTTTTAATCGATAATTGCAGTTTATGAGTCAGCGCGAGCTGTGATATATAGATCCGGGAATAGCGTGATTATTTTTGCGATTATCTTGTGTTTGGGGATTATGTAAGCGTGCCTCATGCGAAGATATCGCGTTTCGATATATTTTCATTACTGTCAGGTGTAGCGTTTTTCGATTACGTTTAAGGGTAGTGCTATAGCTTCGTCGGCTCTTATTTTGGTTATTTAGATTTATTTCTGGATGAGAGACGTCGTTGAAACAATTTCGCGTATGACAAAAATGAATGACTAATGCGCAGGAAGTTGTATAATGACGCTTATATCGGCAGAAATATTTTATTTTGCTAGCAAATTTTAGAGATTTATTTAAAAATTTCGAAATTGCTCGGCGAGGATTTTTTCTTTATTTTTAGGATTTTTTTTCAGCTCTTAACGCACGATCTTATAATTCCACGCGAGTGTAAACCACGTTGCCTCGTTTTAAGCTGACGTACTATTTACTCGGCTGGAGAAAAATTTTCTCTTTCAATTAGAGCTGCCAGCCTGGCAAATTTGTCATACACATTAACGTGTCGGAATTTTTAATTGGGGAAAAAAGATTCATAAACGGGATTTTTATGGGGAAGAAAAAAATTAACAAATATATTTACAAGTATTATTATTTAACAACACCAATTATTTTTTCTAAATAATTTTGCATACTAAATTATATACTGATCATTCTTATTTGACTATTTTATTATCACTTGAAAACGAACGCAGAACGATTAAAACATTTTATCTCGGCTGAAATTGATTTTTATTCACGCCGACTCGAACGCTCAATCAGCGCGCAAGGATAATTACTCCGCGGCAAACTACCACCCCATTTACACTCGATCAAAAAACCAGGCATCGATCACATGCATCGATCCCTTCCCTTACCACCCCCGCGCTCCTCATTTCAACCCTCCAAACCTCACCCATCGCAGCCATCGCATTAAATAAAAAAAAACCCACCTCCTCATCGAAAATTCAAAGCCCGTCCCAAAACTCGCCAAAAACTCCCTCAGGTATACCCAAAAAAAAATTCGGAAAAGCCAAAATCTCTCCTTTTCCGAGCGCGCCCTTCCGGTCAGTGTGCGGCTTGTGTATCGATCAAAATTTATCGCGTCGTCCCCTCCCCCGCGTCTTCAGCGGCATAGAACCGTAGTGCGCGCGCGGCGGAGGCGGTGCGATGGGAGCAAAAATCCGCAGACTATCGCGCCTCTGTCTAGCGTGTGTCGTTTTGGAGCTGCGGTCGCGATTCAATGCCAGGCGATTTACGTATACCGGTTTCAGGAGCGAGGGAAGGAGGTGAAGGTGTTTTTTTGCACAGTGCGGCCTTTTGAAAGGGAGTTTGCGGGTCGATGAGGATGAGGATTTTTGCGTGGATGGTGAGAGTGTATTGTGGTGCTTGGAATGATGGATTTGAGTTTGAAGGGGGTATTAAGATGTAGGTTGACTGTAGAGTGAGTTTGAATGTCGGGGGGTTTAATTATACTGTTGAAGAGTGGAATGCAGTGATAATTTGTAAATGAGCCGACGATTGCAATTACTGCAGATTTAGATTTTGGCACTATGATTTACCGAGGATTACTGGCCTCGGAGCTCGAATCGAGAGGCTTGAATGTCGCATTTTCGAAAAATTTCGCCACAAGTCGCAATACCCCACTGAACGTTAGATCGTGCTTTAATGTTATTTTATCAACGTTGTATATGTAATCTTGATTCGTTCTATTAATATTGAATCAATTATTTAATTTTCAAGAGGCTGTCAAGCCAAGTATGCGTGCGCCAACAATTATCGCATCTCATTGTGTTAAAATACTTTGTAGCTTCTCCAACTGCTCCGAAAATTCTAGAAAACCACCCGTGTCTTTAAGGTCCGGCATTTAATTAGAAAATTGATAGCGTTAGAAATCAGAGCATGAATTCAGAGCCGGATGGTGCTTCACAAGAAGCTCAAAGTCGCTATCAAATTCCTCCTCAACTATTTTTCATTCGATCAAAGCAAACGAACCTTCTTACACTATACGAACAAACCCAGCACTCCCCCTAATTAAAAACCCCCCTCATAATTTCACCTCTCATTAAAAACCCGTCTGCCCATCAAACCCCTCGAGTCCACGATTTTTTCATCCTCCTCGCTAAAAAAAAAAAAAAATCCCCACCCCTCGAAAGC
>JAPYZA010000420.1:0-47448 GCA_030522685.1 Eupelmus azureus
GGTTTATAGTGATAAAGGGGGTGAAAACTTTATGTAGTCATTTCTCTATTTTCCCTCCACTTAAAAGAGTCAAATTTTTTTTAAAATTCATATTTTTTCATGCTTTACACGATGCTACAGGTTTTATACGTTGACCTTTGGGGGCCGGTTTCCTATATGGTCGTGGGCATCGTTCTTTCCTATGAAACGATTAAATGAAATTTATAAAAGCTAAGTACCGGTGGATTGGATTTTTATAAATATGCAAGTTATTCAAGTTTATGGGTTTGTCTCTGTAACCTAAATATTCTGAATACGTATACTGTGCGTAAGTCTGTATCTATCACATCCACACACGCATTTGCGCGCGCGCATATCACGCACAGCGCGCGTCTCAATCGGCAGTAGGCAAGAGTAATCAATGCGGTGTAAATGAGATACCGCCGCTCGGCGCGCGCGTGCACGCGTAATTCAGCGTATAGAACATAGCGGCACTGGGGAAAGGGTTAGGCGGCCGGAATTTCCAAGCACGTCTCCCGCTTGCGCACCGTATTTACTTCGGATTCGATTAAATCGAGATTAAAGGCATCTGCGGCGCGCGTCAGTTCGTGTGAGTGTGGTTGCGCGCGTGTGTAGAGGAAGGGGGTAGCCGAACATGCGGAAGACCCTGGGGTACGGCTCAGCGGAATATTAAGCCCCGGGTCAGTAGTGCCATTAGTATACGCAGGAGACACTCCCGCTGCTATGATGCCTATAGGCTTGAACGCCAGAGTGTAGTCACGCGATCATCTTTCGATCTTTGACTTGCCAAGGGGACAATCCTTTAATAATTTGAGACTGCTTTATGCAATTGCCTCCTCCCATTATCTACTCCTGATTGAGAATTCTTAGATTTTCTGCGATGACCCACTCTCTTTCTCACTCTTATTTTTTGCATAATTTTACAAATAAAATCATGTCCCTGACATGGCTCTGCAGTCAATTTAATCAATTTCTATACACAGCTACCTAATGCCAATTCCTCCCAAAGCGAGATTTTCCAAAGAGAGAAAGAGCGAGAGAGAAAGGGAGAGAATATCTATAATGGGAAATTATATTTATTAATTTAGATTGAAAATCAAAGTGTACCGTGAATATATAGTTTCCCTCATGTTTCAATTTGCCCTTTGATGTTCAATATTGCTTTTAAGCAATTAAATCATTCAGGGATTTTAATTTTTCGCTTCACCTGTAACAATAATGAAATACAATTTAAAATAAAACGAAATAAATTAAAATAATTTCAAACATTTATTGATGAGAAATATTTTATGAAGGCTTATTAGATATCATATATTTTATAATTTGATTTATTTTTACAATCACATAAAAAAAATTTTATCGGTTATTTTTTGATATCATTTAATCTGTAAAAAAATTGTTGATATAATTAAATCGGATCATAATAAAAGAGACATTGAGTATATAGAAATCTAATTTATCTAAGGTCATTTTTTGCATTATTTATTTTAATTGTTCATTCCCAGAAAAAACTACTTTGACTCCTTGAAATAGTTACTTATCACCTCATATTTTTACGAACGATCAACATTTTTGATAATAGTAATTCTTAAATTACGGTACTGATTGATAAGATTCATTTTCTCTTTTTTTGTAGTGAAAAATCATTTATATGGATATTTCCAGTTAAAATACATTAAATATTAGTTTTAATTTTTATTCATAAACAGACTTTTCATATATATAATTTAGTTTAATTTTAACTTTTAAATACTTAATAAGACATGAAACTGAATCATTTTTATCGCATGACTAAATTTATATTATTAACATTCATTTTAAGTCCATTATACACAAAGCATACTACTAATAATTATTTATATTGCATATTAAATTCACAATTATATATTTCAAAATCATATCAAGCTTTCAATTGGTTGACTATTTAATACAAACATTTTTCTTATAGTTTATGAAGTTGAAACACACTAACTTGAACATTTGAATTTACAGTCAATTTAAAAATAAAACTCTCGCGTGACTGTCTTCTATATGTTTTCTAATGAAATTTAAAAATCAAGAAAAAATGAAACTTACGCGAGAAAAATCGACGTACATATAGCCTAAGCTGCCGAGGACTTTTAATTAAATCCTCCACTCTAGTATATAAAGACAAGAACGCTTGATTCGATAATTGAAACGCCCTTCTCGTGCGCTTATAAACTTTTTTTCCCCCCGAAGACCTGAAAAGTCGCCGGCGCCCGCGCTTGTGCCGATGACGTAAATTATACGCTTTTTCTCACGTTCAGCCCCGCCCTTATTTTCCTCGACGCCTTCTTGCTCAAAATACAAATTCATTTTTTTCCTCGCCCTAAAGACACGCTTTTGCACTTTTTTCCCTTTCCAGGCTAGAAAATGTGCGAAGGACGCCTTGTGCTTGTATTTTATGCTCAATTAATTTATTATGGAAAAGCTGTTAGGACTTTAGATTGCGCTTCATAGTGACCCTCGCCGAGCACTTTTTCGAATATTAATCTTAGAGTTTCTTTAGAAAAGACACTTAATGATAATATTTAAATAGGCACTTTAATTTTTAAATCTGCTTTGCATAAAAGCAATTTTTTATATTACTTTTTAAGAGTAAAATATCTTTTTGTACCTTTTTTATAATTTTTTTACTTTATTAGTAATTATTTAATCATTTATATGTCTTTAATTAAAATCATGTGCCACTAATATCTTTGATATAAAAAAAAATTAATTCTTTTTATATGCGTTGATGCATAATAAAATTTTGACTTTTTAACCTAGTAATTAGAATATATTGTAGATTTTACAGTTATCAACGACTTTTAGAACATTACCAATAAATACAACTTCAATATTTATAAATCAATGAAAATGTAAATTACGCATAGGGTACAGCTTTTCGCAGAAAATAATTGAAAATTTAGGGAAAATTGATAAAAAATGTTCATACCCTCATTGTTCCTATCTTAAAAACGGAATAAGCATTTATCATATAAAAAAAGTAAAACTTCTCTTTTTAGAATTGATCTATACTTTCTATTGTATTCATTAATTAGAATGATAAAAGCACTATAAAAAAAAATAGCTACAGCTCTGTTAAAAATGGTAAATATAATATTTTGTCAAGATTACAATTCTTGGTTTAGCGTAACTATTTCCTATTTGGTTTTTTCCTGCCCCTAAAAAAGGGTCTCGTTATTTTAGCCATGACGCCGAGTTAGAGTGGTGCTAGCGCAGGTAAATGTATTACGCCTCTCGGCACATTGGGCGTGTTGCTTGATTCCATTATGCAAAAATATGATAATTTTTTGGGGGTGGAAGCGGGGTGGACCGAACGGGGACGCCCGCATATATACATATATATAGGGCAGAGAGTAGGCGAGACGGATGGATAAATCGCCCGCTGGGCGATCGATCAGGGAGACTGATGTCTTCTGCAAGAATTTCAGGAGCCCCGGCGAATAATTATAATAAATTAAAAGTCGTTAGTCGTGTGCGACTTTTCGTTCTCTCGCACATCTCTCGCTCCCTCGCCCCTTTCACTCTCCTATACTTTAGGGCGACTTTGCGCTTTTCTTTTTGCAAACTCTCTTTCTCGCTCTCTATCCCTCTTTCTTTCTCTCTCACCCTCAGTCTTTAGCTCCGACAGTTTTTCTCTTCCGCATTTCTCCTTTTTGTTCTTCCCCCTGTCGTCTTCGTCTTTTTGGCCGATGTATAGCACTGGCTTTCGAAAGTCGGGGCTTCCTTAGCTTTTCGTTTTTTCCTTTACGTTTTCTCTTGTATTTTTGCAACGCATGCGCGTTTAGTTTAGAGAACCTGGTGCATTTGATATCATTTTAATTACGAATCATTTCGTTTATTTAAATTCTTTTGATACTTTCAAAATACTTTTGATACTTTGCTCTTTAGCAGTAATATTTTTTATTTTGGAGACGCTGAATGTACAAATTTTTTTTTAATGTATAGTAGTTAACTTATAACTTATATTCGTTACTTTAAATTTGTAATACTGATATAATCTTTCCCGAAAATCATCCAAAACAAAAATTGATTAAGTAGCTAAATGATTTACAACAATTGAAACCGAAAAATATGTGATTTTGAAATAATTTGTACCCTTCAGTTTCTCAGCGCTTCATTCTAAATACAATAAAAAAGAATGTTTCACCCCGATAATAAGTTATAGCTACATCGAACCGAAAATGTATAATATCGCTGTCTTTGAGCTAATAACTTTGCACAACAAAGTGTGCATTTTTATAAAAAATGAGTCGATTAAATAGCGAATGAGCAAAACACATTCAAGATACAAAATTGAAAATGTCAAATGCAGGAAATAACTTTGATCCTTAGAAGTTATTTACTGTTGTTATGGTATAGAAAAAAAAATCTTAAAGTGAGAAAGTTTGAAGTCTTTGAACTATTTCTTTAAAAGGAATTGTTAGTTTGAAAAGTGTGTTAAAATTGAAAAAGCATATAATTAGATTCGGGCTAAATTTTAATTGACATAGAAATGTAACTGCGATGCAATCAATTCACGTAATTCTGGTCAGGTCGAAATTGCCAGGCAAAGCTAATTATGTTGTGTATTTTGCTTTGACTTTCGACGAAAACGATAAGAGGAGTACACATTGAATCGAATTTGTATAAAGATGAAAACTAAATTTATTACGTACTTAAATTATTAACGAATTAGAATATATAGATATTATTGAATAAACTATTATATATGATTAAAAAAAATGTAAAAACTTTTTAAAAATAACTCGAAATGTTTTTTACCACAGTAACGTCGAAAATGTACTAGAAATCTCCTCTTAATTAAACTGATCTTGAAGAAACCTAATCATGCTATAAATATAAAACTGAACAGAAGCTCAGTAACAAAATGACTAAAAATCCCTCTTAAAACAATCGTGCTAGAAACTCACCAAAAAAAATTCACAAAAAGGAGGAGCTAACATCGACCAGCAACCTCATTAAAGCCTCACTCGCAGCATCAACTTCTCTCATAATCAGAATAATAACTTCCCCTCTCCTCTCTATAGGTACACAAAAGCTTTCAAAGTCTGCCGTTATAAACGTCGTTAAAGCAAAACGTTCAAAGATTTTCCCCGGCAGAGGGAGGCCGTCGTGCCATTTGGCGCTTATAAAATATAAAGTTAGTCGAAGATTTACATGTAGTCCCGGCGTGCTGTTGGTTGAAAAGTCAGTGCCTCAGAAAACAATTACGCAAGTAGATCGCGCGCGGCCCCCGGAGGACATCCGACCGGGAGCGAGCGGAGCGACTACTGCCATAATTGTTTCTTAGGGTAGGAGCGAGAGCTGGAAAGGTGGAGGGAGTACAAGGCGCGCTGATTAAACTAGTTTTCGCGACGACCCGCGAACAATTTGTCCAAAACGACCCGGGGAAAGAGATGAAAGAAGCTTGAAAGAGGGAGAGGAAATCAAGGAGAGAAAAGTAAAGAAACAGCTAGTGCAACAAAATTACATTAAAGGGGCGAGACCGCTTTAAATGGTCGTCGTAATAGAAGTATTTGAAAAAGATTTTGCTTCCGGCGAGGGCGACGATATTGAGGTTAAGCGTTATTTATCTTACAAATTGAATTTCGCTTTTCAATTAAATATTCTTGGATAGAGCTGTTTTAATGGTTTATAGATTTTTATTATCTAATATTTACAAATTTGCAGTATTTTATCAAAATAGAACATATGGTCGAGATTTTTATTATTTATTAACGACTCGCTAACATTATTTTTCAATTTTTTCTTTTTATTGCTTGTATTTAAAACTTGTAAAATGTATGAAAGGTATATCGATGCGCTGAGACCTTGTGCGAGGTGGGATTCTCGTGACACATTTTCATTCCTTATAACAGCTTGCTGACGATCCGTACAAGAGATAACCGTCTCTAAGTGCTCTCAGGAAAAAATCCTAAAATTTCGAGCTATTTCAGTAGAGTATGTCAAATGCCTTACGAAAATTAGGGTACGACGGTAGACCCGATGTATAACTATACGCTCTTGAAACGAATGAAGTATCAACCCCATTTGAATTTAAAAAGGCAGTTCTCTCTTTCTCAGTTATTTGGCAACTTGAATCTAGTTAAAGCGTCGAAAAGTGTCGAAAAAATATAAGTTGAGTAAGGTCCTATTAAAGGAACTCAGAGGAGCAAAGAGATTAGATTAGATAAGATGAAATTTATTTTAGCCTGAGGACTACAAAGGTAGCTCTATTATACTGATAAAATTTATGTTTATATCAACAAATATTTTAAAAAAATATTATGAAAACAACATTTCACAAGAAATTGTGAAAATAAAATAAGAAAAGATAAAACAGAAAAAAAATAAAAAAATAGAAATATAAAGTGTGTATTTAACTGCTATTTTTAATTTTTCAAACTTAAGTGTAATTTTATGACATAAGATTCGACTAATCAAAATCTATAGCAAAGACTATTACTTTATAATCTTATCCTTTTCCTACAAACAACTAAAAAATAAAGAAAAGAAAATTTCTCGCTTTTCTCAGTAGCGCCTTTGAGCCATAGTTAATGGCTGTATCCTCCTGTTCGCAACATCAAAGACGCATCACAAATAAATTAATATAAAGGAAAAAGAAAAACTACTTCGCGCGAGGAAGACTAACGAGGCCGAGAAGCTGTATAAAAGTAATTTTTCGCGTGCGGCCTTATTATTTTTACCCCAGTGCACGATAGATGCGTTTATAATTCACTTTTGCGTTCGGCGACCGAGTTTTAATTGAATACAACGAAACAAGGCTTTCAGCCAGGGCTGCGATGTCAATATAATCGCGTATACGCTCTTTGCCGCTCCCGTATACGTCAGACAAAAGTGATTGCAGACTTTCTTCTATCAACTTTCGGGTTTGAGTAATTTTTTCATTCTATTGAATTAGAATTTTTTAAAATAAGTTTTGCTCGTTTAATATTTTTATTATTTATTTTACTAACTTAATTTGATTAAACTCAAATATTAAACTGTTTTGCCCTGCAAATTGATATTCCTTCCATAATCCAATATATACCAAGTTACGGAAATAATAAAACATTACAGCCTAAAAACATCGTTTAATTTGAACCATTTTAACCTAGGTCAATTTTTGTAATGGGAAGTTGTTTGAAAAGCCAATTTTAAGTACAAAAAATAAGTTTATATTTAAGCCTTTATCTAAGTCAAATATTTCATTATATAGATAGTTACAAAAATTAAAATAAATTCCCTGGAAAAAAATTGACCAGATTCTGAGCAGAACTTTTGGTCAACAAACGTTAAAATGATACTTATCTAGAAATTCTGATCAAAGTATTTCCAGAAATTATAGATAAGAGTTATTTTAACATTTATACACTCAGTTTATAAAGTATTGAAATTTTAACATTCGTGTGTAAGTAAAAACATCAGTGTGTTAAGTACTTATAACATACTGTTTCAAATGATTGCGTAAATCGCACGCTAACCACAATAAAAGCATGCGTAAAAAGTTCAGCATAATCAGTTTAAAAAAAGACTTAAAAATATTAATTATATAAAAGCGAATATTAATCAATGTTTTTCTTTCTGTTACAGGTGAGTAGAGAGTTCTAGTTCACTGTGCGAACGATTCGTGCATTACAACAGTTCAGTAAGTTTCTTAATTAAGTTAATACCTTTCGATAAATCTCGACGCCTGTGAACAGCGCACCCTAGAGCTTCGCGGATAGGAGCGATCCTGTCGAGCGTAAATAACCGAATTTTCTTTACTATGTTGGTTATGTGTTATTATTATGATTTTAAATTCATTTCTTATATTACAAATGCTTGAGCATCGTTTTTTTTATTGAAATAAATCAATAAAAATGATGTGAATTTCACGGTATGTTCACACCTTGACTATTAGAGAGTAATGTAAAAAATAAAAACATACGTGATCTCATTTACTTAATATCTCCAATCACATAAAATCGGGCAACTTCGAAAAAATATAAATAAAACACTAGGCGTCGTGCCGCGACATGCCTAATAAATAAAACAATGATCGCAGACATTATAACGCCACCATCTACTGGTACACGGAGTAAAAGTCCAAAGATGAAAATTTTCGCGCCCAGTCAACTTCGTACCCTTCCGGGCGTGTCTTTCATCCCTTGTTACAATTTTTACCGTCTTTTCAGCAACTTGTTTCTTATATTTTTCCCAATAACTCCAGCCGCTTCTTCCCGCGGCAGGAGAATCTCTTTGCACTTTGTATTTCTTTAAAAGGCTTTTCGCCACGCGCTCTCGCACGAGCTCAGCCGCCCAAGCGTATATACCCAAGCTTGTATAGCGCGCCCAACTCTCTTGGCGCATTTTGTGAGAATTTCTTGTTTATTTCGTCGCTGCCGCGCGGCTCAGACGTAGATAGAAATAAGTAGTTTTCTGGCACGCAAAGGCATAATTGAGAAGTTTAAATTTGCCAAGCGAGAGAATAATTTTAAATCATACTTTAGTTATGAGGCTTATTTTATACAACTATATTGCTGATGCTTACTAAGGCAGTTTGTCAGTAATCGCCACTAACTTATTCATTTATTTGTAAAGCGGATCTCAAGATCAAATTTTTTAAGTTTTGTGTAACAAAATAGTTCTAAATTTTAATTATATTCTAATAAACTATTGTAATAAACTATTTTTATAAATCCTAATTTTAAATTCTGCATCTACTTTTAGACACAAAATCAATTTTAAAAAAGTAATTCTAACTATTCCCAATTTTTTACATTATAAAAAAAAACAAAGAAACTTTTCGAGCAAAGATCGCACATCGCTCAACCTAAAATACCTCACTATCAAGATTCAACTCCGTAAAAACAAATCTCTCACAGTCAATGTATTCAAAAGAATCTCCCTCTGCGGGCGAGAAAAAAGGATAGCGAATAATGCGAGAACGCTTGGCACTTGGCTCCGGCCATTAGAATTCAAAGTAATTCGAGGTCGAGCCGCCGAAATCCCCGCGAGCTGGCCGGCGTTCCTGCGGCAGAAAAGAGCTTACTGACCCTGTTTTATTTCGCGCGCCCGGATTCCTCGGCACCAGTGCCGATTTCAACCACTTCAGACGGCCCTCGACACACGTGCGCTCGCGGCCTCTAGTAAACATGCCACTCGGACTCTGACGATTTTTTATAGTAGCTGAGGGAGCACGAGGACGCGCCACTTTTTTGTTTTTTTCGTACCGAGTGGCTCTTAAAAATTCATTGACTTATTAATTTTTCTTTTGAACTTTGAAGTAATTTATCAATATCTCATTTTTGCCTCTTTATGTACACAACAATAGCAAATATGTCAATTTTATGCTATCTGTCAGTGTAATAAATTACCATAAAAATTACTTTTATTCACGTAAATAATTGTAACTAAAATGATTGAAATGTAATAGAATCAGTAGCACAAGTCCATACTGTCTGATCATATACGACGGTTTCTACTTAAACGGGTAATAGTACATTTTTCAATATTCTGAAATGGGAAGGTTTTTGTATATTTTCTTTGCTTAACTTTAAACTTAACTTTTTAACATTACAGATGCATGCAAGATTTTCTGGGCTAGGTAAAAGTGATTTTTATGTGTAATTAATGAAACATGTAACGTTACAGATTAGAAGAACGGAAAACTTTCTCTTTTGATAATTATTAGAACTTAGTAAATCAAAAATGTGCCACAACCACGATACTACCATGATAGAGTTCAGCCAAATACAAAATATAATTGGTATTTTGTATGAAAAATTCCATTTGTTTCAATTTGTAGATTTAAAAAAATTATTAGATACGTATTTTTTATTTTTGGATGAAAATAGTTACAAAAGCGATCGTAAAAAGCAAACATGACGTCATACGCATTTCAAAAATTTATATCTTTGATCAAATCATTAAAAGAAAACAAAAATATATAATAATTTTTTTAAATCTTCAAACTGGACTATTGAAATTTTTCGTGCAAAAAGCTAACAGTTCATCCATTTGTTTAATAAAAATAGAAAACAACCAGAATCAGCGTAAATATCTCAAAAGTCGTAACAAATATACAATTCCACATTTAAAAAAAAAACAAAAATCATTATCAACAAGGAAAGCAAAGCAAACATAACACGAGCATTTCAAAAATCTCATCGCCCGCACTACATTGTCCCTCCCATATTTTCCCAGCAAACAATCATAACGCTCGCGTACGCGCGGGCGCGCTAGCTCTGAATTTTTGCACCCTCCTCAAGCGAGCTTCCGCGCGAAATCGCTAAATTCATAAATCCCGCCGATCTCGCGCGCCATCGAGGCGAGGGCAAACACAAACTTATCGGCCGCAAAATATTGAGGATGCGCGTAAAGCGACAATGTTATCTGCGTATTATAGGTGCTCCAGCGTCAGTTTTAACCCAGGTGATCGAGCCGGCTGATGGATTCGCGATTTTTTTAAGAGCATATTTTTAAGGCCTGAAAAGCCGGAGCGACGGGAAGATAGCGGGGGACGGTGAGGGGGATGGCTTTCAGATGCTAAAAAATGGCCGATCTAAAAAGTTTTTGTGTATAATGGAGCCGAGCCCGGAAATTCGCTGCTGATCTCTTATCGGAAGAATGCTATTTAAATGTTTAATAGTACATTTTTCTTCTTATACCGGATTATTTTAAAATTGTAACATTATAATTAAACTATATGCATTATCATTATTATGTTAGTGTATTCTACCAAAGAAAAAAAATACTGATTAAAGTTTCAATAAAAGGTATTAGTAGTAAATTCCCTTAGGGGAAAACAGTAGAGTTCAGTGTTATTTGATAAATTGATATTTGGTACAACTTAATTGCATTTAAAGTATCTCAATTTAAACTCAATTTTAAGTGTGTTTACCTCCATATCCCGGTATTTTTTCGCAACTCCGCGTAGACAAGAAAAATACACCTGCAGCCAAAAGAACCTCAATAATCGCCATACATCCGATAATCCAGAAACTACCCCCCGCGAAAGCCGAAAAATCTAAAAATACTCGGAAAATCGCGTGCCCGACTAGGATAAGCAATCAAAAATACCGAAGCAGCGAGCTGTGCTGCCGGTATAACGCGAAGCGACTCTTGCCATAATATACCGTGGATACGCGATATGTGTATGCGCGGCCAAGAGCCCGACGATTTATCTAAGGAACGCTGGCTTTAAGCTCGCGTCGTGGCTGCGCGAGCACACAGCCAGTCCTGTATATACATATAGCCGTCGGAGCTGCCGGCAGGCTGCCGCGCTCTTGTGTGATTTTATCTTTATGTTCTCCACGGGAGCGGGAGCGGCCGGCGTATTGGAAGCCAGAAGGGGGGGAGGGGGAGGCTGTGCTCGCGCAGAGAAGCCGCTATTGAATTTTAATAAGGTGGTAAGGAAAGTCAATGAAGTGAGTTTAAAGCCGAAAGTTAAAGTGACTGTAGCAATTTCCGGCCGCTTGAACTTACCTGCGGCCGCCTTGACTCCTTAAAAAGGTGGTAACTATTTTTTTATTGCTCCTGCGCTTCTTCTTCTGATTCTTCTTGGCCGCTGTCGTCAAGTTGGCATGAAGCTGGGTGGACTTTGTTTTCTCGTTTTTGTGTTTAAAGGTTATTAGAGGCTGTTATTGTTTCTTATGAAATTATTGATTTCTAGGTGGGATTTTCGTAAGTAGCTCGTTTCTAACAAGGTTTTAGAGCAGAGTAGACTTGAAAAGTATGTTCACTCAAGCTTTCTGCAGTAGTTGTATTTATCCACATTAACTGGATATTTTGAAAGCGTTATCGTGACTTTTCAGGCAAGTAGGTTTATTTGAAGTTCCTGAGATTATTATTAAATTTGCACTTTTTCAAATGCACATTATTTTATATTTTTACAAAAGTTTGTATGTTTACGTCTGTTTGTACGTTTGTTACGTTTTTTAAAAAACGAAAAAACGAAATAAATTATAAATAATGATGAGCCCAACCAAGCATCTTTGGGTAACACAGTATTAATTTTTCACTCCATTTTCACCAAAAAAATTCACTTAAATTTGACGTAGTCCTCATTCATTCTTCAAATAAATTTATTACTGAAAAAGTTTTAGAGAGTAGGCTCATGCCTACTCTCTAAAACTTTTTCATTATTAATATTAATATGATTATTATCATTACAAGTAAAAATCATTTTTACTTGTGATGATAATAATCATATTAATAAATATTATTTTTAGATCTTCAATTGCTTTCTCTAAGAGAAAGCTCTGTATCGGTAAAAATTTTCGATCACTATTTTTCATTTTAGATCGATTCTATAGCATTTGAATAGTCGGAATATGCACTTTTAAAAAAAAAGTCCATCTGTATGTGTGTGTATGTGACCCGTTTTTTATATCCCTTCGTTATTTCCAAACTACTTGATGAATCTTTACCTTTGCGTGCACATTGAATTTCATGAATTATTTTACGGAAATTAATTTTGAAAAAAATCCATATATAATTTTTAAATTTACGAGTATTTAAAATATTTTTGGTTTTTAAAAAATCACGTCTTTTAAAGTGCACATTCAAAGTTGGAATCTGATATTATTTTCTAAGCATTTAGTAGGGGTTATTATATTAACATACACCAATCAAACAGTTCTGATGCTTTGCAAACATAAAATGAAAAAGTGAACGAGTTTTTAATCTATCTTTAAATCGTTCAATGGGTTAGCGTATACTAAATACGTTTAGATTTGAATTTTTGTAATCTGTGTAAACTCTGATATTAGTTTGAAAAAAATAAAGACAAAAAATAGATCAAATTTCTCCAAGAAAGCTTAGTACTAATAAGTTAGCAACGAATTTTAAATACTCCAACGTTTTGCTAACTAATTTAAACTTATAAGAATACTAAAACAGAGGTAGTAGAATCTCTAAGAAGCACTCCGAGAAACTTCAAGCAAGAAGCCTCGGCTAATTCATCTCAAAATCACAGCATGCAAAGCCATAACCCAGCCATCAAAACAATCTGAGCTCGATCTTTGCAACTGAGCCATTCCCATACCGCGCGCCGCGTGCCCCGCGTCATCATTACTCGACCTTACGACCCTACGTACGCGCAAACGCTTAAAGCTCCGTCTGATAAAACAATCGCTACTCTCTCTCTCTCCCTCTCTCTTCTCTCTTCTCTCCTTCAGAGCCGAGGCCGCAAAATGCAGCGCAAGAATTTCATCTCGCTAGGATCCATCCCGCCCCGGCGATTGACAAAGCGCGCGCACTAAAGCGCCGAGTACAAGTTCTAATCAACCGCGGAAACACAACTAAAGCCCGGAGCCTGATAACCCGAGCCAAGAGAGAGCGAGCGAGCGAGAGAGAGAGAGAAAGGGAGAGGTTCCGCAGGGGGCGCAGCCCCTCAAAGCCCCAAAGTCCAAATGAAATTTCTCCGAATGGCGTCAATTACCGCAGAGACGTTCGCCCCGCTATTCCGGCTCTGAGCGCCGGTTGCGCTCGCGCGATGTACAGAGAATGAAAAGGCAGCTGTGGGAGGAGGAGCGAGACGCGGGAAGGGCGGATCAGCCGGGGCGGATAGCCGGCCACGGAGCTTTAGGAATGTAATATTTGGCTCGTACCGAGCTCGCGCGCGAGCTGCGCTGAGCACATATATACAGACACACTGCAGGCTATACGCAGGCAGTCTGCGCGTCTAGCAGACGCGAGCCGCCTGCGCTGCACACTCGGGGGTGGAAAAGAGGCGGAGAGAGCGAGAGAGATAGAGAAGAGCAGGTGGGATGTCGTGATATATAAGCAGAGGGATCGGGATCGTTGAAAATTTTATTTTCACTTTCGAGCACATCAAGCTCGAGATCTTTGAAGTAATTGCGAGCTGATGGGCTTGATAGCTCGTGAATCATGATTATTATTTTTTGCTTTATGTGTTGTTTTAGAGTAGTGAGAGCTAGGTGGGTGCATGAAATTAGGAAATTTTATTTATTTTCATTTTTTTACGAGTTTAGTAAATGGGGTTTGTGGATTTATGAGAATTTATAAATTATTATAAATCAGTTATTAAACAAGTTGACTGTTCTAGGATTCTTTAAGATAGTTATGATGTAAGATAGTTTGTTGTTTATGAAATTTAATAAAATAAAGAATTATAAAACTTTAGGGAAAATTATTTTTTATACTTATGAATGCTCTTGTCAAATTACAGATTGATTCAACGTCTCTATTTTAAGATATACCTATTAAGAGTTCACTTATTTTGCCGGACTTTATATAAGTATAGATATACTCTAATGTATTTTTTAACCCCAAAGTAAGCGCAATTTTGCTCACTTCATCTCAAAATTTAGACGGTGAATCAATCTAAAATTTTAAAAGTGTATTCTTGAAGATGAAAATTAATTTTGCTTAAACAACAAACTATACATTACAATACAAATACCTTAATAATAAGAAAAACGTAACAAAATTAAGTAAGAGACTTGCACTGCTTTAAAGAAAATAAAAAATTTTCAACAAAAACCAAAATATTATGAAATCAACAATGTTCATAAAACAATTAGAACATAATTTTATCAACATTATCTGCAAACAACAATTAATATACCTACGTCAAGTACATAACAGTATTGCAACTGGTGTTTTTACATAGTTGAACTAAGAAAACGGCAAAGAAATATTTGTAAAAAGCACACAGCACAAGCATTATGTATTCCAGAATTTTCTTACTGCAACGCGTAGCAAGCAATATACGGATAAAAAGGAAGAAGATGAGAAAATGAGCGAGTGAAAAAAAGAGCAAAAATAACACAGACGGCAACGAAATGACCGGATCGTACAGAATGAAAAGTTGCAGGATACGAAGCTGGAATCGTGCGTGCGTGTATATGTGTGGGCGTGTGTCTGTGCGCGCACGTACGTGTTTGTTGCTCGGCCTAACTAGAACACATGGCGTCTAATAAAAAAAGAGCTCTGAGAGGAGATGCTATACTGGAGAAAAAGTGTATGTACGCAAGGGAGGATCGCTCGATAAAAGAAATAAGAAACAAACACGAACAGAGCTGTTCCTCGTTACTTTGCAGGTAGAAAGCTTTGTACATTATGTATTGTATATTTCAGTTGGAAGTATTTATATTAAAAAAAAAATTTAAGTCACATTTTTCGGGCGAGAGCTGCTTTTACGATTTAATTGAATTATAAAACTTGCGCACGTGCTGCTGAAACTTTAGTATCGGAATTTCGATTAAAATCTCTGGTTGTAGATTTCTAAAAGCGGCTACTAAATGTCTCTGTGGTTATGCTTTTTTGAAGAACCACAAAAAATAGAATTGCAAGAATTTATCAATTTAATAAGTATAATTGTTCAAATAAATATTTCATGAAAAATACATACTAAGAACCTTAGCAAAAATCATTTATATAAAGAATAAAACTTTAAATAAGACCATTTTAGATGCTAATAAAACATCAATAATTTTAGATTTCAGATGAATATTATATTTTTTCACATATTTCGAAAATTCCAATTTCTATAATACAAAAAACGCTTTTTAAAAGTCCATAGAAAAAAAGATATTATTTCATCCAACAATTGCCAGAAAACGCTCTTCCACACACCAATGAAACGAAAGCCAACCACAAGCTCCCCGAAAATTATCATCCTCAAGCGGCATCAATTTTTCATGCGCGAGAAGCGACAGCAGGAGAGAGGAAAAAACCAGCACAGGACGCGTTATAAATAAGCGCGCGGAGTGAGAAGGAAGAAGTGGGTTGAGGCGTCCTCGAGAAATAAGATAGACAGAAGAAAATTCCCGTCGCTGCTGCCGAAGCGTTAAGAGTCTCGCGCGCGCCGCTCGCCGCGCAATTTCGCCTCGGCGAGAAAAAAAAAGGCGACGACGGGCCCGACAAGACGACGTATAAAGCACTGGGATTCCGTTCGTTATGTATATGTGTGTATATACTGTACCCGCCGGAGACTTGTATTCCAAGGAGGCATGTAAAGCCCAGAGGAAAAATCGCCACGTGAGTGTGTATAAGATGCTATTTGCGGGGAAGGCGCATGCGTTGAGCTTACGAATTTCCCGCATTTTGTCTCGCTTAGGCTGTGTTGACGTTCGACAAATATTCCTTTTGCTTTTTCTGATTCGTCACATGTATTGCAATACTGAGATGTTATCTTAACGTTAGCAACGTGAATATTATTATATTTATTATTAATTACTTTTTTTTATAAAAAAATAATGTTCAGAATAATGATACATTCAATATTGAATAAAAGAAAATATTGAATTTCAAAAAAGTTATTAAATTGCTTTGCACATTTTGCAGAAGAAAATTTTTGTAATTATTTACTTTATATGTACGAGTATTAAATCATTTTTATATTGATTCACCTAAAACAATTTAAACAAATTTAATACAGGTAAAAGTCATAGCTGTATAAATAAATGTTTTAAATTTGTTTGTCAAATAATAATTTATTTTACAAAAATATTTTCATTACATACTTAAACAAACATGTTTCATTGATCTAGAATATAAAAATTGCACTCTGTTTTAAAAGTTTTAATAGTCTATGAAACAATTTATATTTTAAATTATCTATATCTAACTAATATTTATTTTTGATTAAATATATTTAAAAACTTCCCACGAGTCATTTCTTTTGCTTCCTCTAAACCCAGTTGGTAAGCAGTGTCATGAAGTTTTTTTACTTCAAAAATAATTTCATTCATGGATAAATGTCCAAAACGATACAGCTGGTTCATATCATCATTCGTCAATGTGGATGACCATGCTGGAGCTTCTGTCTGTGGTAAATTTTGAGCGACAAATTTTGATATACTTTCCTCTGGCCACAAATCTGGCGAGGCTCTGTCCAATTTTTCTAGGCTCATTAGACTTTCATCTGTAATCTGTATATCAGTCCTCTCTGTTACATCATTTTCTATTTCCATCTTCTCCATCTTCAACTAGAATAAATAAAAATAAGGTAAGTAACGAAACCATAACGTAAGCTGTTATAAATAGATATGAGATATTTAACTTATTATATATAAATTATAACCATACTATGTGTATCTAAAGTGTAAGTATTAACTTATATTGCTGGTATGAATATTTTTATTAATTTAAAGCTATTTTTTAATAATATTATGTAACATTAAAATAATTTATTCAAACATGTACTGACAGACAAAATTTAAACTTTCTTTTTATTCTCATAGACATTGTTATTACTAAAATAAATTATAAAGTTAAAGTTTAAAATTAAATTCTATAGATAGTATGTTTATGAAGTGCATTTAAATAACTTGCCTTTTAAGTAATTTAGAACGTCAACTAAAAGAATGACGCCACACACGATTTGTACCAATTTTACACTTAGGTGACACAATCTTATTAAATCCAATTATCTGGATACATAAAAATCGTTTTTAATCTTATTTATTAAATGTAATTGAATGAAAGTTTAAAGATTTCTCTTTATTTACTCAAACTAATCAGAACGACTAAATGTTTACGTTTTTCGAAATCGTCCGTATGAGAGGTTATAGAAATGAAAATGGCGCGACATAATCCGAGGTCAGGTTAGGTTCTGACATGTTCTAAGAATCGCGCGCGCATTCTTGACAATTTGTTTTTCCTCCCATATTCTTGAGTTTACATTTGCTGGTTTAGATATATAGCTGTAGGAGCAACAATCTTTTGCTTTTTTGACGTTATTTTGACTGACTGTGCATGTAGGCAAAATATTGTGGTAAGTTTAACAATAACCTCAGTTTCTATTGCTAATCAGAGTAGTATCAGACTCATCTGGAAACTTGTGGACCTATACAGAATTATTTAAATTATGAAGTGTATTATGTTTTTTATTTTTATTTAGATGTGCATTTAGTACTTTTCATTTTTTCATCATAAGCTTTTATTACTTCTTGTGATGAAAAAGATTTCATTATTTATTTTATAAATATACATAATGTAAATATGGTAAAAAAAATTAATGAGAAATAATTAATCTAGAGAAAATATGAAAAATTGTGTTTTAGTAAATTAAATTATTTAGAAATTATAAGAAGTAATTTTTTGTTTATTATTATTTCAGATTTTTATAGTTTTATTATAGCTGGCAAGGCAAATTGAAATATAAAACATAATTTTTATTTGTTTTAATTATACTTGTCAATAATTGTAATGCCAACAAAAAGACCAAAGTTAAAAAAACGTTCTTAATAAAAATTTAAAAGACTAAAAAAGAAAATTAAAAGAATTTCATATTACTTTACCAAAAAGTTATTAATTGATTTGGTAATACAAAGATGAGTTTTCCAAAAGTATGTGTAAATAATAAACGAAACTGTGAATCTAATAATAAAGTTGTTACGCCGACAAAGGTAAGGTATATTTTTAATATTATTTTCTATTTAATAAGTATGTTCTAAACTGATATTTAAAATTTGTTTTCAGGAAACATGTGATAAAAATAAATATATACACAACATTTGTAATAGTGATAAATATGCAGATGAAGGTGCACAGATGATATTAAAAAATAATTTAGAGGAAGCACTTTACCTTTTCAACAAAGCTCTATCTTTTGATCCCGCCAATATGCGCCATTCTTTAAATCGATGTTATTGTTATTTAAGAATGAACATGAATTCTTTGTAAGCATTAGCTTGTGATTTTCTGAATTTATTAAAATCATATTCTATAGACCATAAATAAAATTATTTAAATAATTTAAATATATTTTAGAGCTTTAGCAGATGCTGAATTCGTAATTCACAGTTCTATTAACAATGGATATTTGTTCATGGCAAGACTTAGAGCTGGTCAAGCTTTACTAGCATTAGAGGTAACATAAATAAATTTAAAGGTAAAATAAGAATAAAATCAGAATATTCGGTTTTAATAATTTTTTCAGAAATATCGACAGGCTGAGATATATCTTAAGCAAGCAACTGAAAAATATCCAGAAATCCAGTGTGCAAAAAGGGAGTTGATGCGTGTCAAAGTTGCACGGATAGTTAATATGGGGTTTAAAGAAAAAGATGTACTCCTAGCATTGGAGAAATATCCTATTACTTTGGTAGTGTTGTCTTTATTAATATGTAATAACTGAACATACATTTAAATATATAGAAGTTTCTTTAATTGTAATTATGTATAAAAATATTTTTCTTTAGGAAGCAATAAACTATTTATCTGATAATTATCTTACATTTAGTGATTCCCAATATGAAAACGATTTTGATACTGACTGTAGTGCTGAAGATATTATTTATTCATCTGATGAAGATGAGAAACCTAACAATATTGAAATTGTAAATAGGATATTAAATTATAAACCTGGGTCAAGAAAAATGCAGCACATATTACCAGAATTTAAGTCTCCTAAATCTTCAGCTAAATTTTCTACTACAAGGTTTGCATAATATAGATTTAAATAAATTTGTTTAACTTACTCTATTTAAAATTAATCAAAAAACAATATTTTGATTTGATTAGTCATTTAGCATCTACTGACGTCAAAAGGAATGGTGAAACAAAATTTACAGATAAAGATTATTCTCAGTTCCATCAGAAAAATGGTTTTGTTAAAAATATTAAATTAAATTCACCCTTTCTTCTGAAAAGTGATCTTAAAAGGAATTTAAAAAACACAACAAATTGTAATGATAATGCTATATGGGTTGGAAGTTTGACTGATCGAATTACAGACACCATCTTAGAGAACACACTAAGCCAGTAAGTACTTATTTATTAGTATTTTAATACGCTATATCAGTATTTCATTGTTTTAATGAACAATAGCTGCATTAAATAACTATAAAATTAAATGATTAAAATTCATTATTCTCCAAATTTATTCAATTATTAAAAAATATGCCTAATATTTTTAAGTACAATATATAATATTTTTTGTAGATTTGGGACAATTCATCATATATACAGACCTTATATAGATGCAAATACTAATACTAATGCTGCATATGCCTTTGTTTACTTTGAAGATAGTAAAGCAGTAAGTGAAGCCTTAAAATACCCAAATTTAAAAGTAGATGGTACTAAATTAAAGATTTCGCCTGCGCACAAAAAAAAGTAATAAGTAATAATACATAAAAAAATCTTGTAATAAGATTTTTAAAAAGTTTAAGAAATATTACTATATATCTATTAATTTACCGTAAGTTTTCACTTATGTGTATTACCACATAATTAATTTTCTTGAACTTGATTTTATTTTATCGACCTATAATCTATTTTAATTTTTAAAAGATATTTTTTATATTTTGATTTACATGGCATTTGAATGTATTTAGTAATTTTACGAACTATCTAATTTTTTTTTTAATTAATTTACTATTGGTATAATGTACTAAATGTTGATTTTATTTGTAATATTTTAAATATAATTCATCAATTCCTAACATGACATATGTTTGAATGAATTGAGCCTCGCTTTAATATTTCACTTTTAATGACTTGTAGATTGTTAAACTTAGTTCTTAAGAATACTCTGAAAAATGGATTATATAATGCTAATGTTTATACTAAAATTAAAAATACACGTTTTTTTATAGTGAAAACAACACTTTTATTTTTGCCTGAATAATATACACACATTAATACTATTTTTCTTGTTTAAAAGTGAATATTATCCGTTAGAAAAGAGCGCAGGTACGTTTTGAGATTCATAATTACAAACCGTCCCGACAAAAAATTACTGTACATTTTTACTCTGTTTCTGGCACGAAGAGGACGAAGGGGTTGTAGAAGGGGGCACGTCTGCTGCTCTTTACGAAAGATGCGCGGACGCTCGCGGCTATTAACTGAAAAAGTAAAACAAATTCCTTTGCCCGACGCACGTGGCGTTTTTCTCTAATTTCTTTCACATATACGCATTTGTTTCTTTTCTTGATTCTGCTCGGGCAGTCGGGCTGCTTTCTCTCATTGTGCTTGGCAGATGAACATTCCAATTGTAAAGGATCTGAAGAATCCTCTAAAATCCAAATAGTTTATTAGGTTTTTTAGATGAATTTACGCTATTTTCTTTATGTTTAGCGATTTTTAATAGGTCTTTATTTTAAAAGATAATTTTAAAAGATTCTTAAAAATTAGAAGAATTATTGTTTATGCATAATAAAAATATATAGTTTAAGGTATAATCTAAATTTTCGTTGCTTTTAATAAATTCTACGAAAATAAGTGTCTTTTCTCTATTATAAATCTGTCTGGTTTTCAAAATGTTTTATATTACTAAGGTTCTGCAAGCGGGGTTAAATAAATAACTTCTAGCTCTAGAACTTCTATATTTTTAAATAAGTAGAAAAACTTCCAAAGTTCAAAAAAATGAAATATTGTCCTTATACATTACGAGAAAAATTCGTTCTAAAAAGCTTTTGAAAGCTCCTGAAAATTTCGAAGAAATAAAAAAATCCCGCTATAAACCTCCACTTTAAAAAAAAAGGAGCGTTAGTTCAAGAAGTAAGTTTTAAGCTTTCAAATATTTAAACTTAAGCGCGGCATAATCTACGAATCTAAAGGAAAATCTACATGTCAAATCACATCCAACGCTTATTAATTTTCAAGCAGTTCCCCTGAAAAAGCAAACAGCGCTAAAGCGCAACAAAATTCACAGACGCAGCGAGCGCATAGCATTCGACACAAAAAATGTTTTTACGCACGGCACGCAAGCTTGGGAGCTTTCGCGTTTTCCCGCCTTTAACTGCAAGCGCGCAAGAAAAGCGTATATATCCGCTCTCCCCTCGGCGGAATTGTAAAATGTTTATACGGCGCACGTGCGTAGTGTAAAATCGAGAGAAAGAGCAAAGGAGCAGTTTGACGAGAGGGCGGGAGTAGGTCGCACGCGATCTCATCATCCACTCGTAAAACCAGCGGCTCCTGGTAAGATAGGAGAAGTCTAAGTCGAGGGTGAATTGTGTTGGCCAGCTAGGGCGGGCTTCCTTAAGATAGTTGTCGCGCGCCAGACGATCCGGCTCGAAAGTTTGAACTAATTTGAGGGCTTACCGAGGGGCAGGGATCAGGAAAGTGGAAGGGTCCGCTAGTCGCGCGCGCGCGGCTTTTGATCGGATTCTATGAGCTGGATTTCCTAAGTGCGACCAGCGACACCAGTGTTGCTTTAGTTTCGTTCGAGGAGGGCTTTGGAGCTGTTGTTAAGCGGCTGTCTTTGAAATCGTAGGGTTTATCTTGAATTATGTGAAATGGTGATTTTTTTCGTTTTCTTTTTTGGGAAGGTTTTAGGGTTTGGGTTCTTCGGTGCTGTAGAGTCAGGAGTGGCTTGAATTGGGGTCAGGAAAATGACTGAAATTTTGGGAAATGTTTTTAGATAGCAAAAGATAAAAATAGCTGCTATAGTAAAGTGTAACGTTACGAAAAATTTAACTTCTGTACAATTTTGAAAAGTTCTGAAAACAGTTTCAAAAAAGAAAATCAGTAGAGAAAACAAGCTTTAACTTATTTATAGCATGAAATAAATATCATTTTGATTCAAAATTAAGTACTTTCGAAAGCTGATCATTAGAAACCATATTTTTTTAAGTTTTTCAGAATAATAAAAATATATAATTCGCAAAGTTTGAGTTTTTCGGACCATTAAACTTTATTATTATTCTACTGCTTTTCATCATTTATCATGTCCAAAAATAAGTATCCAAATCTCAGTTTATATATTGTTAATACTTCGCGTACGTACAGGATGGTAACCTCCCATAGGCCATATAAATAACTTTCTGTGTCTTTCGCAAGTGAAAATACTTCGTTTTATTGTCATTTAATTTATAGTGTTATTTTACTAAGTGACAATATTTTACATAGAGGGACTTATCGGATTATGATTTCTTTTAGACGTAACTTTTCTGATTTTTGCTTTACCATATATTTAAGAACTAAAGGACTTTTTTGGTTAGAATATTTTCATGTTTTAAGTGTTTGCTCCTATATCAAATTATAAATATATAGGAGCAATCACTTAATCCAGTGGAAAGGTTCCGATAAAAATTGATATAAACATATCGGGAAAATGGTGCAAATACACACATAAAACTCGATACCCGTATGAGGGTATTACCGAGATTTATTGGGCCTTTGCAACCAGGATGAGTTCGATCTTAGCTAACGAAAATTTTGAAAATTTTAGTAAAAAAATACCCGCGAAATTTTTTTTCAAAGATATAACTTTCATTTCATATCTTCCCAATATTAATTTTTACATTATACACATCTGCTTTTCCAAAAAACTCTTTATACTTTCAAAAGTAATAAAACGCAAGCATTCAGATCCACAGTCCCGAATCGCAAGTTCGCCCAGTTACCATTGGGATCCCGCAAGCTTCCAATCTTATTACATCACGTGTAATATCTCGGAGAGACGGTTATCAGGAGAAACTTCAGCTGTTCTGTAACTAGTTAGAGCCGCGTTCATGTCAAGCTCTTGTCGAGCTGAGCTTCCAACTGGTCATCTGCAAATTTTCTATAATCCCCTCAGGGGCTGCTCGTGAGCTGACTAAAATCAAGTTTTATCAAAATGTGCAAATCGAAAAATCGATCGGCTTTCTAAATAGCGATGAATTTGCATTGCTAAATTTTCAAATTTTCATTCAAAATTACGCGTCTATTAAATTTTGCAGGGATCGAGCACTATCACGTATGAATATTCTTGAAAGTGAACTTTGCATTATCCACTTACAATGCGAATGTCTTACTCCTCATAAATAATTATTTCCAACTATTACAAACGTTCCTGCACGAATGTGTTTGTTGAATGTGATATTCTACCAAATTACTGCATGCACGCCTCTGAATAATTAATTAATCTGCACTACATCCACATTTTGAAGTGATAACCGTCCCAGATTACTCTGAATTTTGTAACATTCAAGTGAGATTTAGCAATGTAGGCACACTCCAGTCAAAAGTGAAAAGGCGCTAAAACACTCCACTTTCTAATGCCATAAAATTTTAGAAAAGCCATCTATTACCCACTTAGCTCAAAACGGCAAGTCCTAAAACCCATTTCTAAACCGCATCCTAAAACTCCGGCGTCAAGTACCATAATTCAAGCTCAGAACCGAAAAAAAAGCCTCGAGCTCTTACATCTGTACTCGATTCAGCGCTGAGTTCAAGCATCTCTCTCATACTAGCTCTCACTCCCTCCCCTCACTCTCTTTCTCTCTGTCTCTCTCAAAACCACTCATTTTCTCTATCTCATCCTGAAATTGTTCCAGGCCAAGGAGCCGGCCCCCTCGGTGCGCGATCGACTTATCTGGGGGTCCGTCGCTCCTGCTCTTGGCTGACTCTCTCTCTCTCTCACTCGCTTACTCTCTCTCTCTCTCCCACTCACTCTCCAGCTTGGCCCAGACGTATATATACGTATTGAAAATTAGGTCAAGCGCCTTAATTAAGATATAGTTATCGAACGCGCAGCGCAACGGCATCCGAGATAATTTGCGCTTGCGCCCGCACTCTGCTTTGTGCTTTAACGGACGAACGCCGCGCCGAAAGCACGGAGAGAGAGAGAGAGAGAGAGAGTGAGAGAGAGAGCATCAAGTCAAAGTCTGCCTGAGAGCAAGTTTATATAGGAATTTCGCCGTGGCTGCCGGGCCGCACGCGAACGCGCGCGCTTGTCTTTGCGTATGTAGAGGCGTTGTATCGAGAAGGAGAGAAAGCCGGAATCAGACGTGACGTTTACTAATGTCCCTGGGGGGGATGTTGGCTCTGATTCGGCTCTGATGCCTGCGCGCCCGCGTAAACAATTGGATGCAGTGGGTAATGTAGTTGGCCCGGCTGATTAATGATGGATGCAGAGGCAAGGAGCTGGAATTAGCCTTCATTTTTCAGTTACTCGCTGTGTATACGTGCATCGCGAGGGATAAGTTTGGGCGGATGGTGTTGAAGAGTTTGGAGAGATTTATGAGGAGAGAGCTTTAGTGGAGTTTTTCCTTGCGGTATTATGCAGTGAAATTTTAAGAGGATAGAGACATAAGTCTATATACAAGGACTGCTTTTTATACGGAGAGTTGTTTTTTTTTTGTTCTTAAGTATACTTTAAGAACGACTGCGCGTAGTCTTGTTTATTCAGTAATTACGTTAAGTAAATAATATCTTTGCTATGATGAAACAAATACGAAGACCAAATGCGGAAAGAGGTCTGTTTGTAGCTAAGTCTTTCACGAGCTCGCAGATGAAACCTGTCTTAATCAAAAGGTGAATGGCACTTTCGGTTTGACTAATTAACATCATAACGAAGTCCTTTTCCCCTTCACTAGTGCTGCCACTTAGCTATATCACCATAATTAGCGCTTCTTCCTGCTTCGGCTTTCGTGGGCATCTTACTCTTTCGACTCGCTCATTAATGTACTTATTTCCTAACCAAAAATCCTCGCAACTCAGCGTCTTCGCAACCCAGATTATTCATCCAAAACTCGCAACTCATTTACTTAAAAAAGCTCGAGCAATCGTTCTTTAACTTTTAATTAATCAAAACTCGCTCCCGTATTCCCCTTCAAAGACCGACACCTGCGAATCCTCACAGCCGCGAAAAAGAAGTCCACTGAATCACCCCAACATCACACACATTTTATTCGCCAAGCGCGACCGCGCGTGTCAAGATTTTTCTCACGCGCATAACGTTCGACCTCTAGCTCTCCCTCTTCCTTTCACCCGCATCCATGATTCTGAAACTAAATACGAAGCCGGGTATACGCGCCGGCGGCGAGAACGGGAAAATCCTCATCTGCATCTCCGGAAAACATTTTCCGCCTTACTCTCTATCTCACTCGTCTTTGAGCCTGTACCTTTAAGCTACCCTGCCGTCTACACATATACACGTACACACACGCGCGAGGTGGCCTGGAAAATCAAAGGACCGACGCTTTTTTTTCGCTGCAACTCTCTTTTTCTCCCTCGCCTCTCTTCTTTTTCTCTCGCCAGCTATATGGATGCGGGGGAGGGAGTTGGCTTGTATTACCTGGGACGCTCGCAGACGCTAATCCCTCTGTGTGAGTGCGCGAGCGAACAAATCGAATTAACGCGCCGTCTAACAAGGTTATATTCACGGTAGAGAGCGAGGGAGAGAGAAAGAGACTGGAGGCGCTGCACGAACCCTTGAGTAGATTCGGATTTTCGTATCTTGTTATGCCGAGCGCGCGAAGGTGTTGCAGAGAGATGAAAATGTGCTTAGCTACGGGATTTCGCGCGTGCGAGCTCGGAAGCTCGTTAATAATTCATGCGGGGAGACGTTTTTGTCGAATGTTTATAGAGCCTCGGTTTAAAGTTTACTTGTTATGTTAAACTTGCGCACGGTTGACTTGGTCCTCGAGCTATTTATCTGATTTTTTTCTCGGCTTTTTCCGCGATATTGCGGTTTTATTATTATTCGGCTATATTTTCTTTTTATTGCAAGGAATTTTTTTATTTTATTCATCAGGGAGCTGTTAATAAATGGTTTATGATGATGATGCTTGATTAACAGATCTACCGAATGTCGGCAATCTATTTGCCGTGGACTCCTTTCTTGGAGTTATTTCTATTGGCGGTTTTATGGTACGGGGTGTCAGAATATCAGGATTATTGCATTAAAGGAAAGAAATATAGATATTATTAAACATCAAGGTAATTCACTGCACGCTTCAGAAAATGGCTTAGAGGGGCCATTATTCTTAACTGTTATGGGCCAATAATCAGTTTATTCGTCCTGGAACTGTGTCCGAAATAGCTTTATAAGTGCTTCTTAATAAATCTATAACTCCTTGAATATATAATAATTTCTTAAATAGTCACTCCTCTAATGTTTAATTTAGCTATTCATATCAAACAATCATTTCAAAAGGCATTATTTGGCATGAAGACCGCTTAGCAGCCAATGATAATGTCACAAATTTTTGAAATACACTTAGCTATTATTTTTAGATAATAGGCTATCGCAAATGTAAAATAAACAATTGCTTGTATAATTGTTAGCTTTTAATTACCACATTTCCAGCTCCGCGCGAATAAAACCCTCTCTCTTTACTAACCACTAGCCACTATCCCATCCGCACCCCCGTTAATCAACCGAAATCGATATCTACGCAGCTTCCTCTAAAACAAATTCCAATTAACATATCCCAACATCAACGTACACCCCCCCGCAAAAAACGAGCGCTTACGCCTCTTCGCCTCCATAACCCACATAGCGAGCTCACCACCTCTTCCCTATCTTCCCCTGTCTTCCCCAGCATCCGCATTCACCATTCCACACATATATAGCCAATCTTACGGCCGAGTGGGCTACTTAAGAGCCCGCGCCGGATATAATTCAATACGTCCTCGGGCGCTTTTAACGAGCACTGACCGTTAATTACGCGGGCCTGCCGAGGGGGCCGGCTCGGCGAATAAAACTCAAGGGCAAAGGGAGAAAGCAGCGCGGCCGTTTAAGCCGCCGCTGGCTCGCGAGCTTGCGAGCATTACCCGGGAATTTATCGCGGCCCAAAGTATATCGAGCGAGCCAAATACGGCTGGCTCGCTATCTCCCGCGCTGTGTACTTTTGCCTCTCTTTCTCTTTCTATCTGCCGTGTATGTCCCGACAAAGGCGAGCGCGTGTTTGCTCACTTTGTAATCGATATAGAGGAGTTCCGGCTCGCTGGATGCGTAGTCTATGTGTCTCGCGCGCGCGAGCTCGCTTTTTCTTTGTTTTGGGCCTGTTCTATTCTTTTCGGGAGGGCACGACGGATGTAATGGCGGACGTGACGGGGGATTTAGATGCGCGCGCGCGGGGGTCGAAGTAAAAAAGGAGCGATCGGCAAGATTTTATTGTCACGCGCGACTTTCTTTTGTTCGCTCTGCTTAGAGGAGCGTGATTGGGTTAGGAGCTTTTTTTTTAGGCCGCCGGCTACGTGTTTGGGATGATGTTTGTATGAAACTGAGAGTGCCGGCTTGTTTTATGGCGGGGGATTGAATTGGGCTTGTTAGGAGTGTTAGGGGTTTGATACTTTTTTTTAGAAAGTAAAATTTGAAATGAGTGTAGGTATATTTACTTATCTATTTTTGTACCTACCGTACTTGTATGCACTTAGAAATCTTTAGAGAATGTGGGAAGTAATGAATTACCTGTAAAAAGAAATTATAAGTTTTATTTAAATATTTTTAGGATACATATTAAACGAATCTTATATCTTCATACGTATAAAAAGGTACAAAATTGTAGAAAAATTTAAAGGAATGTACACAGATATATTAAAAATTGCAATTTTTGCTCTTAATTATAAGAAATATACACTTTTTCAAACATTAATGTACTTTTTTATACTTCAATTGTATATATGTATACATTTTCCTTTTTCCACTAGATTTTACATTTCCATTTAGCAATTATAAAACGTACAAACGTTCATGAAGAATTCAAATGTTTCCACAATTGCACAGTCCCGTAATCCTCAAGAAAGCAATAAAGCCATCAATTCTCGCCTTATCAATAAAAACTTCAGCGCGAGCCAGCGGGCATGTAATAAAACGTCATTGTTATGCAGGAGAGTCTCTCTCGAATCCATACGTATCCTGGCCGAAAAGAGGTTAAATACATTTTCGTAAATTACCCGCAGCGCTCTCTCGATCTACATCCTTCTCTCTCTCTCTCTCTCTCTCTCTCTCTCTCTCTCTCTCTCTCACACACACACACACACACACACACTCACACACATACACACACAGTATCTCTCGCTTCCGCTATCTGACTATCTATCTGCCGAGCGGGGGTAATTCCGATATGGAGGACACTCGGCATGGATCTTGATAACTCGCCAAACAAGCGAGCGAGCCCCGCCGGAACCGGAGCGTGTGCGGCTGAGGTTACGATGGCGATTAATCCAGCGCCCGCACACACGTGCACGTATCTCTCTGGAGAGGGGCACGCGAAATTTTCTCCGATTTTCCTTCTCTCTCTCGCGCACACATACGCCCCGCAATGTAGCTGTTGACATAATTAACCGCCCGAGAGATTTGCCGATCGCGCCGATTATTTGTCTCGGCCACTCGACGCTCTTTTTCTTTTGGACTTTGCTCCCCCCTTAATTGTTTCGCGCGTTTCTGCGCCGTTTTTGCCGGAATACGGAGCTTTCCTGGCCTTTCTTTCGGGCGTCGGGATTGTGTCTGTCGGCGGGGCAGCCGTCGATTTGTAAAGTGTTTTCAAGCTACTGCCGCTATCGATTGGACAACTTTCCGCCTTTTCTTTTCTCTTTGTCGTATACTTTTGCTTTACTATCTGTGCGAATTTTTCCGCTGAATCGTACGGTATCGCGTTTGATACTTTTTTTATTAAAACATCCCTTCCATCCTCGGAAAAAACTAAAGGCGCCGAAAGTCAAAAAATTCTTCATAAATTATTTACTCGAATACGTTGATTCCCGTAAATCCTCGCGTGTCACAATATTCAAACGTACAAAAAAATCAAGCGCTCGTCACTCAGCCGTCGCCCCCCTGAAAAAGACGTTTTTCTCC
This sequence comes from Eupelmus azureus, assembly GCA_030522685.1. Lineage (NCBI taxonomy): Eukaryota > Metazoa > Arthropoda > Insecta > Hymenoptera > Eupelmidae > Eupelmus > Eupelmus azureus. The sequence continues at coordinate 29,477 of JAPYZA010000420.1, forward strand.
CGCCCCAGCCAGCCCGCGATTGGCACGCACTCGCTCGCGCTGACGTGTGTGCTTACACCCTCTGCCAAGACGCTGTCGTCGTTCTTCCCATCGCTTTCGCGGAACAGTGGCGCGTGGGCGCTAACAAACGAAGGAGAAAAAGGGCCCTTCATACCGTAAATGGCCTCTCGACGAGGACATCTTTGCGCGCGGCGTGAGTGGAGTTTGCGTTTGCGTTAAGGAGACGCTCTCTGCTCGTTCCGCGTGGAAAATGCAATCGACGGCTGGCTGGAATGTCGAGGGGGAGGACGTCGCACGTGGTGTGGTTTTCCGGCCTGGAATGGATGAGGAGGACGGAATAATGTGACGCTTGACGGCTTGGTATTATGATGTAGATCGGCGGATTTCGGTGTGGGGAAAAAGGTGAATTTCAAGTAGGTTTCTTCTGCGTGTGTCTGTGTGTATGTGTATGCGTGTGTATGTGTATCTGCTTCATTTTAAATTTATTGAATTTTCTCTAGCAAATGGTTGTTTCATTATTGATTACTAAAAATATGACTTCGTTGAGAAAATAGCTTTGCTATTTAATAAAATCCCTGATATAACATAAATAATTTTTTAAAGATAAAAATTTTTTATTCAAACATTTTTTAACAGTAACTTTAAACTTTTGCGCGAATTTTCGTTAACTCGACATGCGATGAAATTCGACACATACTACCGGTTTTATATACGGAATCTCGATAAAAATATCTCTCGTCACCTCTATTTAAATTTGATATTCAGTCTTTCTCGTCAATGTTAAAAGCAATTGAAACAAAGCGAATGATATACATCGACACTTTGTATATCAATTTAGCGCAGTTCCTCAAAATATCAGATATAAAAAAAAACAGAAAAAAGTTAAAAACACATTTTAAATTAACCTCCAAAACCGAAAATTCCAAATCCAACCCCCCTCTCCCAAATAACATCCCATCCCACATCTTCGCAATATTTATCCCAGCGTCGCGCAACGTTAATACTCAGCCGCGCCCATTGACGCGCTGCAGCTTCAAGATTTAGGGGGCTCGTCGAATGTCGTCCCAGTCCCGCTCGGTAATTAACGCGCTATACGGCACCCGACTACTCCCCGAGAGAAATTCAGCGTCGTCGTCGCTCAATCACAATTTCAGGTGCGCGCTGTACTATTTCGTTCGGTGGGCTGCTGCTGCGCCCGCGCGCGCAGACGACTGAAAGTACGAGCGAGCGAGAATCGCGCGCGGCTTCAAAGATGGATGATGTCGGCGCGGGAGAAGGGAAAAGACAATTTCGCGAGGAGAACAGACGGATGGCTCGGCGCGTCGGCGGTGATAGTTGCTTTCTGTATTTCCGCGTGGAAAGAAACTTCTGGAATTGAGCGGCCGGAAGCAAAATGGGCATGTATAGATAGGAGATATGATTATTATCTGGGTACGACGAATTTAAAAGTTGTTTATAGGTAAGCTTTTATTATTGGAATACATGGTGGGTGTCAGCCTGTAACTTTTTTGTGTTTAGACCATGTTGAAAATCTGTTTAGTGTTTAAGCGGAAAACACGATTGTTGAGAATATACTGTTCTGATGCTTTTTTCACTTGATTTTGTCACCATTATTTTGTTATTAATTGTTTCGTCTTTGAACCGTTATGTTTTTCGCCTATAAGTATAAAATTACAAGATTTTTTGATATAATTCAAACATAAAAAGTTGCATTATGATATCCTCTAAGGATTTCAATAAAAAAATTTAGTTATGAGCAACTTTTAAATTTGGTACAGTTGGACAATAAACATTTTCAATAAAGAAAGAAACCTTATTAATTGTTATTTGAAACCTAAGAGTATTAAAGTTGAAATATTCTCTTCAAACTTCTTTCCTAAATCGGAATTATTTACTTATAACTTAATCATTTTTCTAGGTAATCAAAATTCGTGTTTTATAATAATCAGACAAATTGATATTAAATGTACGGAATATTTATTTTTCATTAAAAATGATTACTAAAAAAATTTATTTGAAAACATCAAACTTTATACCACTAGATTCTCAAATACATTTGATGTTGCCGTAATTCAAGTTAGGAAAATTTTATTCAAAGTAGAAGTTATGAGATTAGTTCCAAATTAAAAGTTTGGTAAAATTTAATAATGAATCAAAACTGAAATTAAGGTTCCTAATCCGCTTTACTATATTTTATCAACTCGTGCCCAGTTGACGCAATTTTGACTTTTTATAATGTTTAGAAAAAAATCATAGCGTAAATTTTCTACTTTAATTTTCGCAACTTTACAAACCAACTCAGTTCAATTAACTCACATTTCTCTAACAAAACAAAAATAAAATAAAAATAAAGCTATTTCCTCACAAAAAGCTATAATTTTTTCCAACTCTAGAAACAACTTTGAAAAATTTCCTGTTATACATAGACCATAATAACCCTTAAAGAAGGGTTAAAAAGTACTCGAACTATAGCTATTTGAATAAAGCAGCTCAGCCCAGTACACAGGCGCAATCCTTCCTTCCTCCTTACCCCCATTTCACGATTAAAGTTCCAACTTTAAATTTCTCGGCTCGAATACGGGCCCCGACAATCTTAGAGCCTTTCAGAGCCCGCAAACACTCGGCGCAATCGAATGGGTAAAGCGGTTTTTTCCCCAGGCCGGCGTTCCTTAGAAAAGCCGTAAAAGACATTGAACGGAAAGCCGTAAAAAACTTCCCTCGCCGTGCGCGCGCGGGCAGGAAGAAAGCCCATTGTTTCGCGCCAGGTGTGGGTGTGCATGTATATGCCTGCACCCCCAGCTATACTCTCGTCACGAAAGACGAACAGTACAAACGTGCCCTGAGTGCGTATGTGTAAGTGGCCGCTAGGAGCTAGCGAAAAGTGATTCGGTAAGGCGAATACACTTGCCTCAACTCGTGCGGGGAGAAGGTGAGAGTGAGAGGGGGAGAGCTAACCCTGACGAGAAGTAGATAATGTCCGAGAACGGTCGGACCGAGAATTTCTCCAGTATATATCCGGAGCGAGTTAGAAATACTACTACCTGGGCACTTAATTTTATCAAGCGTATTTTGAGGAGCTCGTTTCCCCTGCTCTCCGCTGGAATAATGGATTTTATTTTTAAACGATGTGCGCCAACTTTTTGATTTACTTGCCGTAAACAAAACTATTGTTCAAAGCAACTTTCCGCGTTCTTACACCGAGCTAACATCGGCATCCTCCCTCCTTGCGTCCACCCTCCCGCGCGATCCTCGTCTCTTTTTCCCAAAGACACCGAGAAATCCATCTCCCCACCTCGATCCAGAAAAAAGCTCCCCAAAAGTTTAAACATTTCTCTCGAGCGCAATCGATCAATCTCGCTTCCGAAAAGCCCGCTTTCTCTCTCTCTCTCCTCCTCCCTCCTTCGCAACCATATAAATACACACTGATGTCTAGCGCCTCGACTTTCTTCCGGCAAACTCGACGACAGTATATTTTTCTCGATGCCACTCGACCGCGGCGGCCTCCTTCCTAAACAACCAGGAGTTTCCGTACCTACCTAGCACCGGCGCATCGCAATCACGAGCCGAGTGCGCACGATTGATGCGGTTTCTGGGAGTGCTAAAATGGAGAGGGGGGAGGAGAAAAGGAGGAGAGAGCCGAGGGGAATAGAGGAAGAGAGAAAGAGACTGCCACGCTCGAAAGGACGGGGAAACTTTCAATCGGTCGGAGACACTGCGGGAGAGGAGATTAACCGGCGCGGCGCGGCGGGGGGGGGGGGGGAAAGAAAGGAGGAAAGCGAGGGGAAGCGCTCCCCAGCTCTTTCCAGTTTTCTTGGCCAATTGCGGCGCTCTTTGTGTTTTCTTTTTATTTCGCGGGCTGGCTGATCGCTGCTGATTTACGCGTCGCTGTTTAATGTTTTGTGAAATTTGCTTTTAATGCAGATGATTTTCGAATTCGAGAGGTTGCGTGGATTTTTTATTTTGTTTGGAAAATAAATAAGATGAGATGGGAAAAGAGGATTGACTTTCGGCAGAGAGTGATTTCGTTTTCCTTCGACTTTCTAGCTTTGCAATCTATTACGAAAAAAAAGGACTGACTGTATTATAATGAAAATCATAAAAAAAAGGCAGCGGACCCGCGTTACCATAATGAAAATTTCAGAGACGCGCCCGAGTGACAGTATAACACGGTCATGAAAGAATAACAAAAACAGACCTGCCCCGGCGAAAAAGATGAAATTGCTCGAGAGAGCAAAAAGGACATTTATTATCCTGCCGTTCTGTGCGAAATTCGACCTTCTTGTGGGCTGGGCCATCAAAACTCGACCCAGCGAAGGAGACTCCCAAGACGAGGCCGAGCTCGATAAAAAAAAACGAGGAAATATCGGGAAGGGGCCAGGCAGAAAGCGATAAGGAGAAAAGAAAGACGCAGAGCGAGTAGAGAAAGAGAGATAGAAAAGAAGGCAACGAAAAATGCAGAGATAGCGCGGACACGCGGACGAGCCGAGCGGGCCAAAAGACAAGTTGGCGTCTCGAGTTGAATAAAATAGAGCGGCCAGAGCGCGGAAGGTCGAGGTGAATATTGCATCGGCGTAGTCCCGAGGAATGTTGGATAGGGTGGGTATGCGCGAGGAAAGAAAAAGAGAGAGCCTTTCTTCTGCTCTCTCTCTTTCTCAGTGTATGCGAAGTCGTGGACGTGCCGGGACTGGCTCGGAGCTTGGAGGGAGAACGGCTCTTGAGAGCGTAAAAACGGAGTCTTTTTCGCGCGTTTGCGCCGCGCAACGCTTGCTGAATCAGACTTACGTATAGATGGAGATTTTTTAGTAACGATAGTTTGTTCCTGTTTTGTTTCTATGTTAAATCTTGTACTTAAAAGAATCTCCTTTTTTGCCTTTATATCGAAAACTACTATTTTGTTGGTGTCCACTAAATAGATAAAGACATCAAGACAATCGTGAACTCTGTTTTAATTTTGTTAAAAGCATAAATATTGTAAAGGTATTACTCATACAAGTTTCCTTGTGACGTCACAATGGGCTCTAAACTTCAAATAAACCTCGCAGGAATCATGTTGTTATCAGAACCTTTTTAAACTACTATACCTAATAGTTACTTTTTAATGTATTAATAAAGACTTAAAATTCACAAAGAACGTACTATCCTCTTCCAGAATATGGTTTTAAAAAATTCAGTGCAAGAAATTCTTTTTGCATAAAACTTAGAGTACCGTTTCAGATCAAAGATTAGGAAGACCACAGAATCTGCCCTCCGAGAAAATAATTAATTTAATCGAAATCTTTATAAAATATTCAAAAATTTTCTATTATATAAAAAATTTGTCTTTTTTGCTTCAAACATTATCAACTGTTTCTTTGTATGTTACAGGTGAGTAACTAAATTATTACATCCACAAATCTTCATCGCGTAAGTAATATTTTGTTTCATTATTCTACCATCCACATACCCTCACCTACTAAGCTTACACACTCATCTGAATGATCTGTGATCAATACAAGATTGAACATACCAAAAGTACTCTACATCCACTGCTATTTTTATTTCCCAGACCCTTCAAAATCACGATGTCACAACAAATTTCGATGCCCCACCTTCATCCCTCAAAGCACCCTCGTCGTCCCCTCGGCACCTCAAAGTCCCCTGCACAAACATGCAGATTCGATGCGACCGCTCGCGATGAAAAAAAAGGCGCACAATTACCATGGTTATGCCGCCAAGGCGACAAAAAAAATGCATCGCGCCCCATCTTCTGTCTTCCCCTCTGTCATTTTCTTCTGCTGACTGCAGCGCAAACTTGTATAATGGGTCGATTTCGCAGCGAGGGTGCGCGATGATACGTGAAAATTTATTCATAAGCAAACTTCGCGCGCGCGCGCGCGCACGCGGGCCGAGCTGGCCGCGTTTCAAAAGAGGCCTTTAGCGTAAAGAGCGAGAAAGAGAAAGAGAGAACGAGAAAAATGCCGAAAGTTTCGCAGCGCTCTTGGGGACAGAAGAGTTTTTTCCGAGGCGCGCATAGTCCAAATGCTGGTTTAATGTATATATGCGAGGAGCGTCGTTTGAGTATTGGAGAAGTATCGGCTGCAAATGTGAAACTAATCTTGAAAAAGATTACAGTGTCATAAATCGTACGAGGAATCATGTGTCATTAAGATGCGGAAGAATCGCTGTGTAACAAAAATGTTAGACTAACTAAAGTACTTTATTCGATGCTTTATAGAAAGTTTAAATTGCCCGAGGCGTAACTTTTTATTTAGCTTCTGATATAGGTAACAAAAACTTTAAGGTTTCTAACTTTCTTATTACCTGCTTGTCTCGTATTAATTCGATTCTGCCAGATGCACACGATCTTAAACTAGTTTCAAGAGTCAAAACTACTAGCCGGAGAAAAGTGACAATTAACACGAGACAAGTTACAAGAGCTCCAACTAATCAGATACTAGACGGCTGACAATTAACAAGAGACAAATTACAGGATTCAACATCCCTCACTGAAGTGCATTCCATATTCCCTTGTATACATTTCGCTCTAATTAATTGATTCTTTCACATCTCCTCTCCGCTCAGTAGTCACTCAGCCCCCAGATCCTCAAGCATAATCTCAACTCTCTACTCCCTTACTTTAATTAAACCCATTTCCCTTGTCCCTGCAAAACGACTAATGACCATCTTCACTGTCAAAATTTCGCGGAGAAGTGAAGAGCGAGCAAAGAACTGGCTGCCGCGAGTCCGCGGGCTTTCATACATCCTATCCGCTAAAAGCGCTCGCTTAAACACATGTAATTTTCCTTCTTCCGCCTTAATAAACGCGCGAGTCCGACTCTAAACATAAAACGCGCGCGTAATGTCGCTGGCAAACCGCCGCGGGGACGCGCAAACGGAATACGAAGTGCCCTTTTCCTTTGCGCCTTCTTTTCTTTTGTGTATACACTAACGCCAGCGCGCGCGAGCGCGTGGTGAGGCCATTTTTCTTTTTCACCCCGGCTACTGTATACACAAGGAATGGCAGAGAAGTTTTAGATACCGGGGATGTGCGTTATTAAAGTATGCACGAAGCGGCGCCTTTGAAGTTTTTAAGCTTTACGCAGATTACGAAAAGAGGAGCGCGAAGGCTTTGTTCAGAGCCGAGCCCTTCAGACCTCTGATGTTTAATGGCATTTGTAACAGTGCATTAGCCTTTTCTTTATTGTTATTGTGGCTTGTTTGTACACTAAATTAATGGTAAATGTGCATTGTTTACTTAGCTGGTTATTACTTGAAGAATTTTTCATACATTCCCTAAATCCCAAATAATGGAAACTAAATTGCCAGCTTTAAAAGACATTCATTTTTTTAGAGATGTTACTAACTGACCAAAAGCCTTTGACAATGAATAGCCGTGTATACTGTTGAAACTTTCTACTGTTGATATTTTATAGAGATATCACATCTGCACTAAGCGATTAAGTCTATTTTCCCACAATCGCTTCCTAAGTTTACAAGTAAGTCCACTATAATCTATATAAATAAAATTTTTATTGCTTTTATTTATCTAGATTTAACTTGTTTTCTACTAATCTTGGTTATTCATTTCAATATAAAATCGTTAATTTCATTATTATCAGGAATTATCACAAAAACTGGACTAATTCGGGCCTTCGAATATAATACGACAAATACCCTAGAATCAAATAAGAAAGTAATTAAAATATAGTATGCTTTTATAAAATACTAATATTTGTTGATAACAGTTACTTTTAAAGGCGTTTTTCTTATTAATTCAATAAAATTAATAACGAAAACCATAAAAAAGATTAAGTCGAATGTCACCCAGTTACCAACCTTTTCGAATAACTCGAACGTTTGACTAGTTTGCAACAAGAAAAAAAGCATAAATTTCAAAGTTATTAGTATTTAGTAGCTAAATGAATTAAATATTATATTTCAACTCTTTTCCTCTAATCTCGGGTGCACGTTTAAACATTGAGACGTTATTTTCTCGAAAACACGAGTTTATGACTTATTCGGTTAATACGGGAAGCCACAGATTTAATAATTGTAATTTAATTTTAAATTACTATATATAAATTTTTAATTTAGTAAAAGATAATACAATACTTTTAAAGATCTTAATTAAAACAATTTAATAATTATTAAAATATTACACAAGATTTAAACTATTGATATTAATGTTAAAGAATAATGAAAAAAAGTATTAAAAGACGGAAAGAAAAAATTATATTAATTAAAATGGTAATATAAAATTCGTAATATAAATGGATGAATAGAAATATGAATGCATTCACTGTATTACTTCAACCTAAATTAATTATCATATTCTAAAATCGCAGAATATTTATTTTTATGGAATAAATAAATTATAATTCTTTATCAACACCTTTACATTAATATTCTAATTTTCCAACTTTAGAATATAATTTTAATCCTCTTGAGCTACTTAGGACTACTAAACTTTGAGCTATGGAGTTCGCGAACAGATTAGTAATGAAAACAAATCTTAGCACATAACTTCAAGGAACCATTTATTTTGTCAAAGATTAAGAGCTTTAAACATAACAGTGCATTATGAAGAATTTAAAATGCTGATTAAACTTTATTTAAGAAATGCGATTGACAAATAAACCATCGAAATTGTAAAAATATTCAGTTTATCTATTCATTTCATATTAAATTAACTCCTCATTCAATCTTGTATCAGTGAATCAAATTTATTCAGTTATTTAATTAATCTATCTATTCAACTACTATAATTAACAACTACTTCCCCTCCAATAACATGCTTATTGTTTACATCCACCAAGCCTGAATCACATAATTATTAATTAACTCACCAGAATTACCGCATCACAGTTTTCGATAAATCCCATCATAACTCAAACACTATTCCCAAATCCTTCTTGCACTCCAAATCCACAAACGCAATAAAACTCCCCTCTACCTCCACCCCCTGAATTCCCGCGAATTATCAAGACAAAACTTCACCTTGCCCAATACATCCCAGCTTGCGTCAATGTCCAATCAGCGTAAGAACAAAGTGCAACAGCGTCCGAACAAAGCCACTTGCACGATACGCGCACCCGAACAATGAAATCCGGTCCGGCGCAGATCTTGGCCCAGCCTCAGCTCCACCCGCAGGGACGTATAGTCCTCGTGCGATAAGTCAATAATTAATTAGTCTCCGCGGAGATTAATACGTATACGACACGCGCTGGCCACGCCGCTGCTGTACGGCCCTCCCGCCGAGATACCGCCCAAGTACGGTTAGAGAGATAACGCGAAGCGTTTCCTGGAATTTCAAGGAGCAAGCTCGTGTCAGGAGTTAAGTTGAGGCTTCTGATCTGATGGAATGTGTAAATCAATCTTTGGATAATCTTTATTATGGATCTTTGGGTGTGTAATGGTGCATCGTGCATCTTTTTTTTTCTATTTTTTTAAAGATCTGGGAATTTGTAAAAATATTTTTCATTATAAAAATGTTGTTGAATGAAAAAGTATTGTGGATGTACATTTTAAAATTTTAAAATCACAAAACATTTTTTATTTTTAGAATGCAAAGAAAGCATAATTTGTGTACAATTCATAATTTGATATGTATAATGTTTAAACATTGTTATCTGCTGTATATGTTCCACTTCTTCATATTACACTGGATAATTTTTCGAAAATAAAAAAGGGACGAACATGGGAAAATGTAGTATTTGCAGAAAGAACAAATATACATCATATTACCAGTTTCACAAGCGGCTTATATTTTAATGTGCATTATACATTTTTATTTCAAATGAGAGTATGATGCTCTTTAAAATGAGAAAATCATATATAATAAAGATAATTCGTTATATATTTTCGTATGATCTGACTAAAAGAAAAGAAAAATTAAAAAGTATTTATCTAAAAAATGTAAACTTTTATAAAAAACATTATAATTTATAAAAACATTCTGCCACGTCTAATATAAAATTCTCAGTATTCGTAAAAGATATTCAGTTTGTAAATATTCGATAATAAAATAATTGAATTGAAGATTAAAGTTGCGCCCCGTATAAAATACATTTTTAGTATTATACCGGAGATTGAGGCTAAGCGAAAACCGCGGGAAAAGATAACAGACACGTAAAAGCTTCTTTGATGACGTGGTGAATAATTTTTGTATAAAATGAATATTTAGTGATTTTAATTGTAAAATTACATGCACTCTACAGTAGGTTAGCCCTATTTCTCAGTATCATTTTCTCTTATAATTTTCGTTCTGTAATTTTTCATACTAATAAAATCAACATCCGAAAAATCGCTCAAGCCTCTGAATTCACATTTACAGATCGCAAAATAAAAACTGTATCAACTTACTAATTCCCCGTCAAACTACACTCCGTTCGGTCAACAAACTAAAAGCCCCCATAATAACAACATTAAATTCTATCACTTTCGAAGGTGTCACTGCTCTCGAGAATTTACCTGCTTCAACGCTCCTCCGTTCAGTCTGCTACGCCTTGTGTAGACACGTTTCATCTAATAATTAATGAGGCCAGTTGTCGCATCGTGCGACACTTTGCACTTAGCCTAACGAACGAGAGACAGAGACAGAGTCAGAGAGAGAGAGAGAGAGAGAGAGAGAGAGAGAGAGAGAGAGTGAGAGAACTAGCAGAGTGTCCAAAAAAAGGCTGGGAGAGGAGCTCGGCGACGACGTCGGCGATCGTTCTCTCGTCAGGGTCAGAGCGCGGCCCGCATGAAATATGCATACGCGTCCAACGGAGTCGAGCGCTTGACTGTATCTGCTATGCTGCGGTGGCTCCGACGAGAAAAGGCAGGAAGAGAGAAAGAGAGAGAGAACATTAGCGCTCGGGCTGTTGGTGTTTTTTCGCCCGGTCGACTTTTCGCTCTGCGGAACTGCCTGCGCTCCTTTTGCTTTTCCCTGAAAGACGAGCGCTAGAGAAAATGTGCGTGGCTGGGCCGTAAGAGAGTGAGTAATGGTTTTGAATTATTTAGTTATTTCGATGGAAGTGTTATTGATGAAAAAGGAATCATTAACGGACGGTTTTTACGGGTGGTTTAACCTTCGGAAAAGCCTGCTATTTTAGTTTTTAGGAATAGAGGGAGGATTCGTTTTTAAGTTATAAATAATGTGTGTACAGTAGATTGAAGCTACTACTTAACTTTAACTGTGTGTCTGACCAAATTCAATTTCGTGCAAAATATCATTGCGAAACTCTTCCGCGTTTACAAAGTATAAAGATAATCTAGTCATGTAAAAAAAAATTCAATACCCTCAATGTTATTACAGTTTTTTCCAATAATTTTGTAAAATAATATAACAGTCTTTATGACTTTCAAAATTTGCACGGCCGTGCTCTATCGCAATAATGCTGATATTAAGGTCTTCTCAAAATGTTCTATTTTCGAGTACATTACAACTGGCCATATCTGCACGCTTTACAGTTTACCAGTACAAACATGGTACTGGCACGATAATATCAGACTGGAGCTTTATCATTCGAGTACTGTGCCAACAATGGACCGCGCCGCTAGTTACATACTGCAGTAATATTGAAAAACTCATGAAATTCAAAAATGATAAATTTACGAGCTACGATTAACTTATCAACTTTCGTTTAAATTACACGCAAGAGTAATCTTACTCGAACAATCTTTTTTCATTAATAATAAAATCTATAAATATTGAAGACAAAAGTTTCAAAATAAATTTCATTTTATAATGGTGGCGTCAATTTATGAATTTCTAAAATTATTATGTGTTGTATTATATATAAAACATATTCATAGTAAAACTGTTAAAGTTTACTTAAAATTTTTTATAACAATTTTTGATCCTCTGACTGTCCAAAATACTTGACAAAAGAATAGGATTTCAGTAAGGCCAGTTAACATTCTCCCAGCACAACGGCACTTTACAAAAAAGCACAAATCACTTTTCAATGTAGTCGAAAAGGTAAAATCAGCTCGTTCATCGTCTTCCATTAACATTCACCGCTCTACCCCCTTCACTTTTTCAGTTCTCTCTCTCTCTCTCTCTCTCTCTCTCTCTCTCTACTTATCTGTCCGTCTGTCTTACTCTTCCGCCTACGTCTGTTTTTCCCTCGATCCGCTCATTCTCCTCCAACGACGCTTATTGCCTTTCTTGTTTTTGCCGCGCAGCGACGTTTAAGATGATTAATCAAAAAACGCGCCCGAAAATCACGATGACTTTTTTCCCATCTATATACAGAGGAGGAGGCTGCGTTGTATCACCGGATGATTCTGTGCTATCGCCGAGCGATTTGTCGATGGGGGAGGAGAGAGAAAAAAGAGAGAGAGAGAAAGAGAGCAGCCCTGGAGGCTGGGAGATTGAAATTTTAAAGCTTATAAATCACTCGACGCGCGCGTCGGCGTATCGGGAAAGTTCGCCGCCGCCACTGGTTTTTTTGATCTTTTATTGGGAGGCCGGCGCTGCCGCACTGTGGCTTGATTTTTTTTTACGTTTTCTTTTGTACCTTTTGTGAGATACTCTCTTTCTCTCTCTTTCTTTCGTTCTCTCTCTCTCTCCTTTTTTTTTACACTGTGATTTATTTTTTATTCCGATGATGAAATCGGCGAACTTTTGTGCATGAAATATATCACGCAGTCGAGAGTCGAGTGTCACTTTGCGCGCTCGAACGTAGGGGATTCGAGAGGAGACGCGCTTTCATGTTGCTTTATTGCATGCATGATCGGCGCTTTTTACTACCAGCGTCTCTTGGAGTAAAAAATATCTTTTTTTAAGAATAGTTTAATTTTTAAAATATGTGCCTGCGTAAACCTATAGATGATACTTTATTTTTACTACCCGTAACGGTAATACGTCTTGCTTTAAAAGAAAATTGAAAAGCATATTCATCCGGCATCGATTCGGCACGATTTAAAGCCTCATATTTCTTTTGTAAATACTACAATTCTGAAACTTAATACGTAAATCTTGCTTTGAATTGAAAATTATGACGTTCAATATTTTCTCAGAATTATTGCATCATCCCGTGAAACACTGAAAATTCGATATTACACCCCCAACGATTCCAAAGTTATAAAACCATTTAAAATCCGTAACCCACCCCAAACCTTCCCATAATTTTTCACTCTCGCCGCCGAAATCTCCTCTCGCGAGCCCCCCTAAAACCAAAATCTTCATCAAAACCTCATCATCCACTCGCTCCCAAACGCAACGCTCCCCCTATTATTTCCCAGTCGCAGGCACTCCACACATCCCAGCCGCTCGAATATACCAAAGACTCCGCGATCGGTTAACTGCGTACGTTCTAATCCCGCCTCGGGTGCTCGAGCCTGTATATGGGGGAAAAAAATACATCCGCGCACGCTTGGAATCAGGGGAACATTTTATGCAAATGCAGGGAGAGTGCGGGGAATCCCCGCGGCGCTCGAAATTGAGTTTGGGATTGGCGTGGCAAAGACCGCCGCGTGCGCGCGCTGAAAGTTTTCCGCGAGCTATAGCGGGGAGAGAGCCGGTCGAGCCCGCGGTATATTGCAAATCTGCGGCTTTACAGGCGGCGCGTACAGCGGAAATGCGCTCACGCGGATACTGAATTTGAAAAATGCTGGGATGCTTTTGGATCTGACGGTTTAATGACTTTTTTTTTACGTTGCTCTTGGTACTGACTGAATTTTCAGTTCTGGCGTTGTTGCCATTGTTGGAGATGTATGAAAGAAAATTTAATAGAAATATTTAATTGTGTACTTCAGCTAATGATAATAATGTTATAGAATTCCGCTTTTGGTTGATATTTTAATTTATAACACAAGTGAAATATTGAATGGATGAAATAAGAAGAGTAATTCACCACTCTATGAATAACAGTATTATTAGTCTATTAGTTGATTAAAAAACATAAAAAGAACGCCTAGTAGGTTCATTAAATTAAGTAGAATAGGTCAAGTACGGTAAGCCGCGCGCGTAAAGATTTCACACATGTTTTTTTGATTATTAATTAAATTAGAGAATATCTTAACACATTTCAAAAGAGATCGAATAGAATTTCTCACGTATAATGTATGAATAGTAGTTCTAGATTTAATACTCACGTATTTCAAAGTTTTATTTTAAAAATACTGATTTTAAAGCTATTGAGATAAAAATTAGTATACTACAATTCTTCACAAAAAAAAAAAAAAAAAAAATATAATTCCTAAAAAAAGATAAATGCCATTTTACTATTGAATGTTCTAAAACGTTTTGCCAAGCAGCACCACCAAAATCGGTATGTCTGTCTAAATTTGACAACGGTTCAACGCACCTACCTTAATCGTTCCCCAAACAATCTCACTCCAGCCACCGACTTGTGTCTTTCCCGACATTTAGGCTAACAGGAGTAAGCCCACATGCGACAGACGTAAGGTAGAGCAGCGATACTGAGACAGAAAGAGAGGGAGAGAGCGAGAGAGAGAGAGAGAGAGAGAGAGAGAGAACGCGAGAGAAATCGATTCTGGATTACCGGACGCCCGGAATGTGTATAGTCTGGAGCCCGGCCTCTCTGTACGTACAAGCTCCCTGGGATTTGAGCCGGTAGAGAGAAATTGACGATGTACACGACGAAGGTGGAGAGAGGAGACGAAAGAGAAAACAGATTACGCCTTATTTTAGCTGGCTCCGCCTCTTTGTCTTTTCTGCGAGACTGCTTCTCTAGCGGGACATCGATTTGACAATGATGCTAAGCATTGTTATCGCGCTGGATACAGCTGTTAGTTGATATGATAGTGTGATCGGCTATATCTGAATGTGTTCTTCATGAATATATCATTATCAAAAACTCGTTTTTCTTCCTTTATTTTATAAAAGATTTATAAGAAAATAGATGGTACATAAAAGCATTATTTTGAGAATGTTCTTCGACCACTGATTCCTATTTCAATCCACATGACCGACTGGATATTTCTCCCCGAAGCAAATGAAAGATAAAAGAATGGCATTGCTAGCTTTGCGGATGAAAGTATGTTTACATGTGGCAGCTTCTACAGAGAATTCGCTTGCAACCGTTGTTTGTCTTCCTAGAGGTCCAGGACAGATATTTCCATGCGGGTATATTGTACGCTTTTGTTTTCTGAAAAAGGAAAAATTTAAACAGAATGTTTTTGAAAGAGCACAATTGACGATGATTCAACAATGTTAAGTTTGTAAGCTCAATACAACATTTTGTTAAAAAAAGTTTTTATTTTTTAAATTGTGAACAAACATATTTTGAAAAGTTTATTGAAGCTTTGTTTGACCCAATTGTAACAAATTTATAGAAATCTATAAAATACTGTAAGGTTTATTGGATTGTTATTTGCGCCATTTTCTTATAAGTTTATTGTCTTTTATCAGACTTTTGCAATCAAGAAAAAACGGGAACTGATAAAAAAACTCTTCAAATTTTGTTGAAAGTATACATAGATTCGTAAGAAATATTCTCGTATTTCTCATTGTAGGAGTATGTTTACGTGTATATTAAGAGAAATGAAAAAGTTAATCTCAAATTTGCATTTTTTTATTACTAAAGTAAAATAAAATTTAATGATAACTAGTTAAAATGTCATATACAGATACATTCGAGGAAGCAATAAAGAATTTTCTAAAATAAAATAGTATTTTGCCAACTTCAAACGATTTTAGAAACGTACAATTTCTAGACAAATAGATATAATTATCAAAATTTTCCCTCGCAGTACAACAGTTTTAATAATAAAGTTTTTTGAAAGTTTTAACTCTTAAGTGCACATTAAACACGTTTAATTCTGTACAACTAAGAGAACTGTGTACATTAAAAAGGATAATAAAAACTCTGAAATGAATTGTCAAATGAAAATAGTAGCCTTGACGACGAATTTGAAGTTATTAATCCATACTTTATCAAGTTCATTTTTTTAAACTCGTAGAAACTTAAGATTATTATTGAATTCGAAGATATTCATCATTGGAATAAGCTAAAATATAAAACAAATAATCCAACCTATAATTTCATAAGATTTTGAATTATAGATATCATTTAAAACAATAACTGCTCTTAACTATCCGACTACAATAAGAGACTGATAACTTTCAAAATACAGCTGAATTTCTCTTGAATAAATGCTGCCAGTAAAGTGTAACAAGCGTCAATTAGTGAAGTTGTATTTGCAAGGATGATTCCAATTCAAGTCAGTTGCCGTATTTCAAAGTAATTATCAATTCAATAGATGAAAAGCGTATTTTACGATTCACTTTATTGAAAACTGAAAAAATCAACCGAATCAGAAAGAAATTATTAACCGTTTATAAATAGTAATTTGTCAAAATAAATATAATTAAATATAATTTTTTTAATTTACTGCTATATTGTCACTATTCCGTATTAAAAAATTGTTCAACTTCACTAAACTTTTCAGAATAAAAAGTCTAAGCACTTTCATAAATTTTTCGAGAAAGTTTTTCAAAAAAGTGATTGTTAAAAACAATAGTTTAAAGGCTGTCACAATTAAAAATAAAAATTAAAAATTAAGAAATAGCATCTAGAATAAAATAATGTGTTGCTATATCTACATATATGAGGAACAGGATCTGATACAAAAAATGTAGGCTTCCAATTCTTTAAATTTTTTATATACATGAATATATTCAATATTTGATAAAACACAATTATTAAATAATGATATCTTATTTTGTAGTAAGTACTTGGAAAATCTTTATAATTTAGTTTAAAAACTAATATTGAACGATTATAATTAAAAACTAAGTAAGCAAAGTATAAGAAATTATTTTCGTACTAATGCTTAAGTTGATTTGCGCCTTAAATTATCCAATAATCGTACCTGTTATTTTCATCAATCTATTTCAAACCATATGATAACCTCATTTTTGCAATCAATCAAACCATTATAAAAGAACACTACTCAGACTGATCCAAAATACTGCTACTTCCCAATCCACTTGAACCCGTCGGATATGTAGTCCACCTGGTGCTGAAATCAAGATCTCCCAGATGTTTGTTGGAGTCCGCATACAGTGCTCTCCATCCTTCTCGAATACCCCCAGTATTACAGCGTTTTCCCAGAAATGGCACTCAGAGTCCCAGTCCAGTGTCCGTTTACCTAGCCGTGGGCGTCGATCCTTGGTAGCGTTCAAACCTCCGGCAATAGGGTCGCGAATTCAGCGGCTTGAGGTCCAGGCTCTTGATGCTAAGCAGCAGGCCGCCTCCGGGCCAAGCTGTGCTACGCGCCGGTGCGCTCGATTTTCGTCCACTGCAGCGTTGTCGCTTTGACCCTGCCTCGCAGGTCGAGCTATACGCGCAGATAGCCCTCGTCCAAGCAGCACATGCTAAGCGTGTCCCAGCTTACCGAGGAAATATATGTACACACCCTGCGGCCGTAGCTGGAACCTCTTCAGATGCGTTGCGTTTTCGCTTGGAAATCAATGTGTCTACTGCTTGCGTGCGTTAAGTTGTATGAATTAAAGAATTTTTAAGGGTAGGAGAATTTTTTAATGTAAAAGAAAAAATGAAAAATGAATCCTCTAGTTTGATATTTATTGAAGATATTCATGTAATGTGATAAAAAAAATTCTTGTTAAATCCTTTCTCATATTATGCAGATTGCGATACGACGAACACGAATAGATTCTTGATAACGTAAGATCACTTCTCTGAAGTTGGCATAACACTTTTCTCTAATCGTAAAAGTACTATTATCAAAATTTTCCGTTTTTTATCCGTTAATTATGCGTTAAAGTCCAAATTTTGCCATTGCAATATTTAAAAAAAAAACATGTGTACTGCCAACTTCACTGGAAGTTAGCAGTACATAATCTGAAAAACAGTGATGAAATGATGCTGCGACCTTCGGACCTGCACAGGAATTTGCTGTTTTTTATCCGTTAAAGAACGGTAATATTGATTTTTTCATTTTTTTTATTTATAACAATTTTTTTTATTTTCGATATTACCGTTCTTTAACGGATAAAAAATAGCAAATTGATGTGCAAG